>PVJC01006598.1:0-30440 GCA_004026665.1 Murina feae
GCCTGTGTTAGCCTTTGAGTTTGATATGCTTGACTTAGAACATAAAAAAGAACCAATCAGAAAGGAAGTATACACTAACTAAAATAAAGAATAATTTATAGGGGATCAACAGTAGAGTAGAGGACACCAAGAATTAAATCAAGAATGTGGAATATAAGGAAGTGCCTGGCTAGTGTGGCTCAGTGGTTGAGCATCAACCTATGAACTAGGGGTTCACAGTTTGATTCTCGGTCAGGGCACCTGCCTGGTTGCAGGCTTGATCCACAGTTAGGGGCATAAAGGAGGCAGGTAATCAATGAGTCTCTCATCATTGATGTTTCTATCTCTTCCTCTCCCTTCCTCTTTGAAATAAAAAAATATTTTTTTAAAAAATAAGGAAGTAAAAAATACCCAATCAGAACAGCAAAAATAAAAAATTCAAAAATATGAAGAGAGTATAAGGAGCCTCTGGGACAGTTTCGAGCATACTAACATTCACATCATAGGGATGCCAGAAGGGAAAGAGAGGGAACAAGAAATTAAAAACCTCCCTAGCCGGTTTGGCTCAGTGGATAGGGCATCAGCCTATAAACTAAAAGATCCCAGGTTTGGTTCTGGTCAAAAGCACAAGCTCACATTGTGGGCTCAGTCCCCAGTGGGAGACTTGCAGGAGACAGCTGATCAATGGTTCTCTCTCATCATGGATGTTTCTATCTCTCTCTCCCTCTTTCTTCCTCTGAAATCAATAAAAATATTTTTTTAAAAAAAGAAATTGAAAATCTATTTGAAAAAATGACAGAAAAATTCCCTTACTTGGTGAAAGAAATAGACATGCAAGTCAAGGAAGTGAGGAGAGTCCCAAACAAGATAAACCCAAGGAGGCCCACACCAAGATCCATCATAATTAAAATGCCAAGGGATAAAGATAAAAGCATCTTAAAGGCAGCAAGAGGAAAGCAATTAGTTTCCTACAAAGGGAGCATCCATATGGCTGTCAGCTGATTTCTCAACAGAAACTATGCAGACCAGGAGGGAATGGCAAGGAATATTCAAAGTGATGAAAAGTAAGGACCTACAACCAAGATTACTCTACCCAGCTAAGCTATCATTTAGAGTTGAAGGTCAGATAAAGAGATTCTCAGATAAGGAAAAGCTAAAGGAGTTCATCACCACCAAAGCAGGATTATATGAACCATTAAAGAGTCTTCTTTAAATAGATAAATAAATATAAGATAAAAAATGTGAACAATTGCCTAGGTTGGGTTGCTCAGTAGTTAGATCATTGGTCCACAGACCGAAAGGTCTTGGGTTTGATTCTCCATCAAAGGCAAGTACCTTGGTTGCAGATTGTGTGCAGGAGACAACCAATCAATGTTTCTCTCTCTTGTCTTGTTTCTCCCTATCTCCTCCCCCTTCCATCTCTCCTCCCACTCATTCACTCTCTCTAGAAATTAATTTTTAAAATATCCTCAGGTGACGATTAAAATATATGTTTATGAACAATGAAATGGCAATAAATGCATAGCTATCAACAATTAAATCTAGAAAATCAAAACAAATGAACAAGGAATCTAATGAACAAAATAAACTCATAAATAAAATAGAACCAGAGGCATGGAAACATGGAACAAACTGATGAATCTGGGGAAAGGGAGGGTCCAGGAAGAGATTAGCCAAAGATTTTATATGCATTACCTATGGACATAGACAAAAGGGTGATGAAGGCTTGCGGTGGGGTGGGAACCAGGTGGAGGGGGACACTGGGGAGACAAAAAGGGGCATATCTGGATATTTGTAATACTCTCAACAATAAAGGTTTAAAAAATAAACATACAAACAAAAGCAGGGGGGTGGGTGAAAGACCTAGATTTCTTTCTAAAACACCTGAGTAGATGATGATGCCAGTGTATTGAGATGAGAATGTTTATGGGAAGGACCAGGTCTGGAGACAAAGATACTTTTATAAGTAAGTTCCATTTGAGGTGTTTGTGTAACACCTCAGTTGATAGTTCAGCTAGGCACTGTGGATTTTAAAGTCTAGAATTCAGGACAAAGACCAGGGCTGGAGACAAAAAACAAGAAAATGAGGAAGATGATAAAGATGATATTTCTTTATCCTTGGCCAATGTGGCTCAGTTAGTTGAAGCATTGTCCTATATACCAAAATGTGGCAGATTGGAGTTCGATTCCCAGCTCGGGTGTGTGGGGAAGGCAACTGATCGGTTTCACACGCACATCTATGTTTTTCTCTCTTTCTGAAATAAATTTTTTAAAATAAAGGTAACATTTCAATCCACAGGAACTGAGGTTGTCATTTAGAAAGAGAACATAAAAGAAATGCCTCAGGGTCACGCCCAGAGGAGCCCCAGCATTGAGGTCAAAAAGAGAAAAGGGAGCCAGAAAGGGGAGTGAACAGTGGCCAGTGAGATAGAAGGAAACTGCTGTTGTAAGAACATATAGTGAATACACTTGGGAAGGATAGTGAGGGAAACCCTGAGACGGAGGGTAGGCTCTACCCAAGTCCTCTCCCTTTACAATCACCTTGATAGAAGGAATAAAAGGTCCCTATCACATGGAGGCCCTTTGTGATATGGTTTCTGTCTACTTCTCAAGCCTCATTGCTCATTATTTCCTCCTATTCTAATTCTTAACTTCTTTGAATATTCCCTGTTTCCTATCACCAGGATTTTCGTCAATTCTGTTCTCCATGCCTAGAAAATGCCTAAATTTCCCCCATCTTTGCTAGGATTATTGGTTAAATTTGTAGATTTCCACTTTAGATTGCTTAGGTCAGCAATTTTCAACTGGTGTGCTGCAGTACACTAGTGCTGAAAGAATTTTTAAAATATATTTTTATTGATTTCAGAGAGGAAGGGAGAGGGAGGGAGGTGGAAACACCAACGATGAGAGAGAATCATTGAACAGCTGCCTCCTGCACACCCCACCTCCCTCATTGGGAATCAAGCCTGCAATCCACACATGTGCCCTTGACCAGAATTGAATCCAAGACCCAGATAGGCCAACTGCTCTATCCACTGAGCCAAACCACCTACGACTGAAAGAATTTTTAAGACATGCAATACCTGGGAAAAGTGGCAAAAGGGGATTATGCAAATTACCAACAGACTCCTCCAGATCTGAGCGCCAGCACCCCAGACTGGGGCACCTTTAGGTGGCAGAAGGTGATCGAAATTACTCAGGTATGGAGATCCTCTTCTAGGTTTTGTGTAGAAGGCCCTGGATATTTCAAGTGGCCATTTTGGAATTACAATGATTTTGAATAATTTTGCCCCAGAAGTTTACTAAAATCGGAAAGAATCATCTCTGACGTGAATTGATAGTAGTGCACAGTTCTACATGCTACTTAAACAGAAACCCAGGCATTCTTCAGTATTTTGGTTCAAACGGATTATATAACTGGTTAAAGTGTTTGGGCTGCTGGGGATTTTGTTTTTGTTTTTGTTTTTTGCCTTCCCCTCTCTCCCCTGTGGTGTTTTCAACTGTAAGATATGCTTGATTTGTGCATTAGGTAATTTTGGAAGTTTCCAATTACTGTTTAAATATTGCTGAAGTTCCATGGCAGCTTATTTTTACCCTTATTAAAACTTTTAGGAAATTTTGACCTCAGCCCTTTCATGTCATAATGGGACTGCTTCTCTAAATGAAGAGTACAGTTTTTGTTTTTTCTTTTATCTTTTATTTACATGGAAGTTTAAGATGCTACAGTTTCCCAGCAGCCTGGTAGTGTTGAGATAGCTGTGTCTCTGTAAATGCTGTTTAGGAATGCTCTTCAGATGTGGAATTTTCTTTTTTGTTTTTGCTTTTTGGATCATAAATTGGATAGTTCATCTCACGAGGATAAGTACAACACTGACAAGTACATGAAATTAAGAAGACTTTATAATCTTAAATCTGAGGAACTTGGCTAATTCTGGAGATAGCCATATGAAAACTTTAAAACTGAAGTATGGGTAGCTGACTTGAAGTAACTCTATGTTAAATAGTCATAGGTTAAGTATCTTCAAAAAACGTGGCTTTTATTTCAGAGGATATAAAATAAAAAAACAAACAGGAAAACACAAAGATAACGAGAAAAACCCAACACCTTCCTGTGCAGTCCCGTTGGAGTCTGGACTTGTCATGAGTGTTGAAGCCTTGTTTCATTGAGTCAGAGAGACTGGACCTAAATGGCCCAGCATGACTGCTCCAGCCTAGCTTAATTTTCCCTCTCCACCATCATTTACAAAGTCATCATTGAACTGTGAGAAGTTCTGACAATTCATGATGTGAATCGTCAACGACACAACTCTTCAGACCACTTTAATTCTAGTATTGGATGTCCCAATGGAGGAAGGAAAGAAAAAAATGGATGGCATACACATGGGAGAAATGGCAATGAAAACATAAATCATCCAGGGGATACCATGGTGGCAGTACTTTCCATTCTGCAAAAGCCAAGGATTACACCAAACGACATTCCTGACAATGAAGAAAGGAGAGAATGCAAACAGTTTGAAGCTGAGGATTTTCATATATTTGATTTTTTTACAGAGAGGAAGGGAGAGGAATAGAGAGTTTGAAACGTCAATGAGAGAGAAACATTGATCAGCTGCCTCCCGTACACCCCCCTACTGGGGATGTGCCCGCAACCAAGGTGCATGCCCTTGACTGGAATTGAACCCGGGACCCTTGAGTCCGCAGGCCGATGCTCTACCCACTGAGCCAAACCGGTCAGGGCAGATTTTCCATTTTTAAATCCTGAATGAGAGAGAACCAAATCAAAATAGATCTTTTGCTGCAATTGAGAGCTCCAAGGATGCTGGTCATTAAGAAAGATAATTCAAAAAACTTATAGCCATCTAGATTCCCAGTAGGAGGAAGTCTTCAATCATAGGTAGTTAAGAACAGGACTAGTCCAAGTGTTTATAAAAGTTCAGTCCCTAACCTGCTGCTCTACCTACAAAACCTACACAATGGAAAAGCCAAACTAAAGGAAATAAAGCTGGGACTTCTTTCTCTCATGGGTCTATATATGGTGTCGGCACCTTCAATGCTTTTAAATCAACAGCCAATAATTTTAGTGCAATGATGACAGTGAAAGAGTGTAATTGCTCAAATTCCTCTTCACCTGTTGACAAACTTAATCAGCAGCCTCAGTCTAACCAAACTGACAGGAATTCACACTTATAAGAAGAGTGAATTTCTGCAAGCATTGAAAAGGGACAAAGTGGAAGAGGAGCATGAAGATGAAACCCATGCTGGCTCCAAGAAGGATGATGATTCATTTAACTTGCATAACAGCAATAATACCAAGACAGAGATTAAAACCGAAACTTTGATAAAAATGAAATTCCACAAGAGAATGGCAATGCTTTGGTTATTTCCCAACAGATCATTTGGTCTTCAATCTCCCCACAAACAGATGTTCTTTCAAGTTCACTTGAGGCAGAACACAGATTGTTAAAGGAGATGAACTGGCAAGAAAACAGTAAAATGATGAAACCTGTGCTCTCTTGACTGAGGATGAAATGAGAGAACTGCATGTTATTAGTGAACAGTTGCAGAAGAATGGTCTGAGGAAAAATGGTATTTTGAAAAGTGGCCTGATTTGTGACTTCAAGGTTGGACCCTGGAAAAACAGCACTTTCCACCCCGCGATTGAAAATGATGACACGGAGATGAGCGGCAGCAGCAGCTGCTACATGTCTAAGAACAACGATGAGGATGTGTAAGGGTCCTGGGAGCTTCAGAGGTTTAGTGTGGCACTCATGCAATTGGGGTGGAGTATAAAATGAAGAACTACCATTTATGCAGTAAAAGGCCCCATCAGAAGATTTGGGTGGGGGGGACTTTGATATGAAGAAAACCAAGAATATTGTGTTGAGCTGTGTTGAGCATTCTTTGTACATGGATGTTGTAGAAATGAGGACTTTGGTGGACCCAACATTGATTCTCTTCATCACTGCAGCATTTCTCCGACTAGCAATATGACAATGTAACAGAGGAGATGGTCTCATTTAATAATTAAAAATTGTGTAATGTTTTGCAAAGCTTCTGTCTTAAAATATCCAACTCTTAAGAAAAAAAGCATCTTACGCTTATTTTGCTTGCAGAGTCCTATCTCTTCACACAATGGAAACCCTCAAGTCCACTTTGTGCATTCCCACCTCCCAAAAGACAATTTAGCATGTTGGCTAAAACTGGAGCAAAGTGCACTAAAGCATTATTTTATGAGCTCAACTGTTTTACTAGTCATTTAAATTGCTCTTTAGCCATGTGTACTTCCATAATTATTACAGGAAAGACTTGCCACACTTTCTTCCAAATTTTAAGACGAGGTTTTTAAAAGACAAGCTTTATTTGGGTATGTTGTCAGACCAGGATTTTCAGGGTTGATGAAAAAGAGTTGTTGCGGGAAATTTTATTTTGATAAGTTATTACATGAGCAGAAAAACTGATCACACGGACTGGATCTGTCCACAACATGGAAATAAACTGGATTTTCAGAAAAAAATAAAACATGCAATACCTGACTATTTAGTCAGGAGCACTGACCTCTTTTCCCTTAGCTTGTCAAATTAAAAAATGACAAAAATTCTCCCTAGATAATTTACTAGCACATTTATCTTCCTATACAGTTTTCTTATGTACTTAAAACTGTATATTTTACAGGTTTCTCTTGTTTTGCTTAACATATTAAGCTCCATGATATTAAAGGCTTCCTAAATTTTTTTAAATGACCAGACACTATTTCAAAACAGAAATGAACATTAATCCTTTAATGTCCTGTGTTTATGTAAAATATTTAAAAATGTATGCAGATGCTTTAAAATATTTTTGTAACTTCTTACATAAATGTATTTTTAAAATTCTTGGTAGATGACAAACTGTTTTCTGCCAAGGTTTTTGCGGTTTACTCTTCTAAGATTTGTACTTCATACTGACCCCTTTCCCCTTAGATTGTCAAATTAAAAAATGACAGCCCTAGCTGGTTTGGCTCAGTGGATAGAGCCTCAGCCTGTGGACTGAAAGGTCCTGGGTTCAGTTCTGGTCAATGGCACATGCCCAGGTTGCAGGCTCATTCCCAGTGGGGGGTGGGCAGGAGGCAGCCCATCAGTGATTCTCATTGTTGATCTCTCTTTCCCTCTCCCTTTCTCTCTGAAATCAATACAAATATATTTTTTAAAATGACAACAGTCAACACAATAGCCCTCCAGTGTGAATCAAAATTATATCTATTTTTTAGTTAGATTTTAGTAATTAGTTTATGTGTGTCTTGAGGTTTTTTTTTTAAAAAAAAGGCTGAAAAATGCTGGTTTAGAACAATCGCCATGGCTGCAGTGTGAAGAATGGATGTGGGGATGTGGAGCCTGCTGGGCACAGTTTGGTGGTTGAGCATCGGTTTGATTCCCAGTCAGGACACATGCCCGGGTTGTGGGCTTGATCCCCAGTGTGGGCCGTGCAGGAGGCACCGATCAATGATTCTCTCATCATTGATGTTTCTATCTCTCCTCTCTGAAACCAATAAAAAATATTTTTTTTTTAAAAAAAAGAATGGATGTGGGTGGGGAAGGGTAGACCCCTTACAGTGTTTCTCAACCTTCTGGCCCTTTGAATAAAGTTCCCCATGTTGTGACCCAACCATAAAATTATTTTCGTTGCTACTTCATAACTGTAATGTTGCTACTGTTATGACTCGTAATGTAAATGTCTGATACGCAGGGTGGTCTTAGGCGACCCCTGTGAAAGGGTCGTTGGACCGCCAAAGGGGTCCCGACCTACCGGTTGAGAACCGCTGCCAGAAGCTAAGAGGATCTGGGTCCCTGCAGCTTTGCTACAAAGGTGTGGCCCCAACCCAGACGCATCATCAGGCACACCATGTGAACACATCAGAAACGCAGAACCTCAGAAGCCCAGCCCCATCTCCCATTTGATAAGATCCCCAGATGATTCTTATGCGCATTCAAGTGTGACAATCACTGATCTAGACGGTTGTTTCAAACCGCTCACACTAGAATCGCCTGGGGAGCCGTGCATTTTCCAACGGCCAGGTCACATCCCATGTCCATTCAGTCCATCACTGCGAGCGGGACCAGAAAGCAAAACGCCTCCGCTAGGGATCCCAAGGTCGAGCCAATTTGACAGCCTGTGGTCTGAGTAACGAGGGAAGAAACCTATAGCGGGTGGGCTCAGGTAGCTGCGCGATAGGCATGGGAAGGGAACGCACTAACAGTTCCGTTGTTTGCTTTTATTTCTCACAGTGCACATGTGGTGCCGACGTCACCGTGGATAAGGCCTGACCGAAGCGTTCCTTGACCAGGCGATAAACTGCCGCGCAGGGGCAGCCGCCTGGGAACCGAAGGGGGCGGCGCCCGTCCCGGCCGCGGGGTCCGCCCCGCCCCTGGGGCCCGCCCCCCGCCGCCCCCCCGCCGCCCCGGCGCCCACCCGCGCTCAGGCCCGCGATCTGGGGCGCAGGCGCGGTCGCCCCTGCGGCGGGGGTCGGCCTCCGTTGACGTCAGCGCGCCTCACGGGTTCCAGCCCCTCAGCCCGGCCCCCAACTACCGCGCGAGACGGGCGGGGGCGGGGTGCCGGCCAGTGGCGCTCTCGGGTCCGACCGCGCCAGTTTGAATGAAAGCTCCTCAAGATGGCGGCGGCCAGGGCCGAGGCGCGAGGAGGTGAGGGCTAGGCAGCGGCGCCCCTTACTATGCCCCCTTCTGCGGGCAAACCCTCCGCACCGGGAAGCGAGCCGGGACGCGCGGGCCCGGCCAGCGCCGCGCCGCCTCCCGCCACGCCGACACCCGGGCCCCCAGAGCCGCCCCGCGGGGCTTCCCCCAGCCCCTGCCCCTGGCCCCTGGCCCCTGGCCCCTGACCCTGCTCGCGCCTCGGCCAGCTCGCTCCCCGGCGCCTCCCCCGCCGCCCCGGCCTCCCGCCCGGTGGCCGAGTGGAGGTATTCGGGCGGCCGCCGCGGCGCCCGCGGGTCCCCCGGGGCTCGGGTTCCGCGGCCGTGCGTGTGGCGTGACTTCTTTGTGGTGGTTTGAGCGGGACGTGTAGTGTTCGGGCTGACTTTTCACGGGGACGTGGGGGAGGAACGCGGTGGCGTAAGTGTGACCTCGGGGCCGGAGGAAAGGAAGAAAGTGGGCCGGACCGTGACGGCCGAGGGAGGCAGTGAGCGAGGGCACATCCCGGCGCGGCCTCTCGAGGAGGAGAGACCCCGAGAGCGGGCGCCGGAGGCCGTAGCCGCGGGCCCGGCCCCTCCCGCACCCCCGCGCGGGGCTTGTGCTGGTTGCGCGGACGCGCCGCGCTCGGTGCCGATCGTGCGTGCGCTTGTGCGCGCCTGGGAGACGGGAACTGTGGTTGCGTTCTGGAACGGAGGGCTGTTTTCCAGGACTGTTCCTCTCCGCGCAGAGTGGGCAAACCCTCACCCGCCCGTTTTCCTTCCCCTCGAGATGACTGTGAGCTCCCGAGCTGGTTTCTATTTTATTTTATTTTTTTGTGGTGGTGGTAATGAAATGTTTAATCTTGCACATGAATTTTTTTCCTACATTAAGCACAGTTGTTACCAAGAGTGTTTTATGCTCCTTTTTTTTTTCTTTTTTGGTGTTGTTTTGTTTTAACTCAGTAGCATTTCCATCGAAGGTTGTGTCTTGAATCTTGTTACTTCAACTCGATAAAAATGGTACCAACAAGCAGACAAGTCAGTCACCTGGGGTAGATAGCCTGGAGGAACCTCTTTCGCCTGTGGTCAGCACAGTGAGGTTAACTTGACACAAAACAGCCTGAAGGTTCTTTAATGGAAAGGATTTAAGGGTTCTTTTCTCCTCTGCTCCTCTTCTACCCCCACACCACCCCAAAGCAAGCAACCTCTTCTCCCGCCCCCCTCCCTTTTTTTTTTAAAAAAAGGTGTCTTTCTCTTACACACACAACATCTTTCACTTTCTTGATGTAAAATTATGAACCCTCTGTGGGACAGTAGGGGTGGAGATAGAAATCCTGCTTCATGGTTTCTTCCCGTGAAGTCCCGGTGTGAGTGGAGGGTGAAAAATGGATAAAGCAAGATCAGCTGTGGTCTCTCTACATTACCTCAAAACACAAAAGTTGTCCCGACTACCTTGGAGAGCTACCGAGTCAAGTTTGAGTTTACTTATAGATGGTGTTTCCTAACCCCAGTTCACTCCCACCCCGGAATTTACTCCAACCCAGTGAATCTGAAACCCAGAACAGTGAAAATCTCGCCAAAGTCATACGCGAAGTGGCCTAGCGGAGGCTGGAGCAGAGGGCCTTTGATCTTCTCTAGTGCTTGCCATACCACTCGCCATGAAACCAAGTTTATTACCGATGTCTGAACAGCAGTTTGTGTTAGCATATTTTTCTAGCAATATGGGAGCAGAAATTTTAGGGTCAAATCTGCTGCAGCACAATGAGGTAATGGCTACTCTAAGATTGATTGAGTGGCGTTTGATTTTCTTCAAGCTTGGTGTATGTATGGGTGGTGTAAATAGAATACTCTGTTTTGTAATTCTTAGCCTTAAAAAAACAATACAGGAAATGAGTATGACAGAAATCAGGGTACCTTCCAGTATGTTATTATAACTTAATAACTTTGAAGCTTGGGCAAAATAAGTGGAGTTAAAATTTCATGCAACATTGCAAACTGGAAAAAGGGCATGTGATGTATGATCATGTCACATAGAACTATATTTTGGTTAGATTTCACTTCTTATCCAACTAAGAGAAAGGGGGAAAAGTTACTTTTTAAAAATTTTAACAAATTATAAGATTATTTTAAGATATATTTCTAACACTAAGAATAACCTATCCATTTACATTTTATTAAAACAGTAATTATATTTTATGTAGACTATAATAAAAAAGTAAAAAGCATTACCCCTTTTGACCTTTGCATCTATATGTAATCTTAAGAAAGCTTACAGACATGAAATATATTTTTTAAATATATTTTATTGATTTTTTTACAGAGAGGAAGGGAGAGAGAGAGTTAGAAACATCACGAGAGAGAAACATCGATCAACTGCCTCCTGCACACTCCCCACTGAGGATGTGCCCACAACCAAGGTACATGCCCTTGACCAGAATCGAACGTGGGACCCTTCAGTCCGCAGATCGACGCTTTATCCACTGAGCCAAACCGGTCAGGGCCAGACATGAAATATTTTGTTCAGGTGGCTCAGTAGAAATTAATTGACATCAGTTAAACATAGTAGGACATGAAAAAGTCCAAATAAGACCAGTTTGCCAAAATAGTTCTTTAATGCTTACCTTTGTCTTGAAGACACAAAAGTTGTTTATTGTCATATGAATTTTTAGTCCTGTAAAATTGCCAGTAGAAGGGTGGGGATATAGAAATCTTAAATTTTTCCTTTTCCTTTTTTGTTTTAATTCAGTAGTTATTTCATTAGTAAAGAGTTCTATTTTCTTATTGTAGCTTGGTGTGTGCCTTGCCTAGTTTCACTTGATACTCTTCAGGAAGTATGTAGAAAAGAAAAACTCACATGTAAATCGATTGGAATCACCAAAAGGAATCTAAACAATTATGAGGTGGAATACTTGTGTGACTACAAGGTAGTAAAGGTAAGGCAAATATCTAGTCCCTTAAAAGAGACTTAATTAGATTTCAGTATTTCATATGTGTAAGATAAAAAGAACCTTAAGTAAGCAAAGCTCTTCTTAATGTTTAAAGCCATAATAATTTATATGTCCTGTCTGTATTACCAAATAACATTGAGAGGATTTTTAAGCATATGGTGTGCTTGCATTAGGATATTTGAAGTGCTTATATTATTCTACATCTGACTCTTGATTCTCTCTATGTGGGTTACCAGAGCAAATATTTTATCTCAGATTGGCTTCTCCTGGGATTCATTTTGTTCCTGAATCATATTTCCCCACTGTCACCTGAAATGAACTTAGAAATTCAAACCAATTTTTGTGTTACTGAATGTCCTCAAGAATTAGCACCATTTATATCTCCTGCCAACATGTCAAGCTGCAGATATTAGTGACGTTGTGTGGTGTACTAGAACGGCGTGGAGTTTAAAGTCATTTCTAGCCTCTGTTAAGTGCCTTAAGACTCTAGCAAAGTCACCTAACTTCTCTGGGACTTACTTTATTACTGTTCTTTTAAAAAATGACAGGCTTGTTCTAAAAAGCTTTTTCAACCTAAATCTTATAATGAGTTTTTGAGTAATCATCTCTATAACCTATTCTCTCTTCAAGAACTCTGTTTTGATCATTATTCTGTCGTTTTTGCAGATAATCAGGAATCTTGTTTAATTCTTTGTTTTTCTTCATCAGATTCCATATTGATTTAGTCATTAAATGCAGTTCTTCCTTTAAATATCCATCTTTTGGTATCACTGCCTTCCTTACTCGGTGGGATTTTATAATCATTGTTATGATCTTTACAACAACCTTCAACCCCAAAACAGCCTAATCATTTGCCTTCATAATTTATAAACTCTGGCCTGAACAATCTAGTTGAGAATATTGTATAATCACACATATTGACCCCATTAAAGCTTATTTCTTTTTTTAAATCTTTTACTCTTTTTTTAATGTTTTTTAAAATATATATTTTTATTGATTTCAGAGAGGAAGGGAAAAGGAGAGAGAAACAGAAACACGAATGATGAGAGAGAATCATTGATCTGCTGCCTCCTGCAGGCCCCCTATTGGGAATCAAGCCCGCAACCCAGGCATGTGCCCTTGACCGGAATCAAACCTGTGACCCTTCTGTCCACAGGCTGACACTCTGTCCACTGAGCCAAACTGGTTAGGGCTTTTTATGTGTTTTTATTGATTTGAGAGAGAGAGGAAGGAAGGAGAGAGAGAGACATCTATTGACTGAGAGAAACATATCAGCTATGGCTAAAGCTTATTTCTCTTCTCATACTGCTCAGTTGTACTTGACGTGCTTTTTATTCTTCGCTTTCTTTTTTAAAAAAATATTTTTATTGATTTCAGAGAGAAAGGAAGAGGGAGAAAGAGATAGGAACATTAGTAATGGGAGAGAATCATTGATTGGCTGCTTCTTGCATGCCCCACACATGATGGAGTCCACAACCCAGGCATGTTCCCTGACAGGGAAATCAAACTCTGACCTCCTGGTTCATAGATCAGTGCTGGCTGGGCTATTCTTTGCTTTCTTTCCCCATTCTTGTCAGCAGTTTTCCCAACTTTTATCTCAGACTGGCTTCTCCTGGGATTCATTTTGTTCCTGAATCATATTTCCCCACTGTCACTTGAAATGAACTTAGAAATTCAAACCAATTTTAGTGTTACTGGATCTCCTCAAGAAGCAGCACCATACTGTTTACCATAGTGACTGCACCAATTTACAATCCCACCCGCTCATATTCAGCTGCAGACCTCTTCTATCTCAGTGAAAAATAGGATCCCTCAATTATAAACTCTCAAATTACCTTCACACCAGTTATTTGTATCTTCGCTTATTCATCGTTTTAGAAGTATCACCATTTGTCTTTTTTTGTTATCCATCCCCTTTAGGACTTCGCTTAATCTGTGATGTCTTATTTGCATCTTTCTTTCCTCTGATTTATCTCATCTGATAAATCTGTCTCTATGACTGTTTTTGTAACTGGCAATTAATCCCTTCCCCTTTTTCACCCATTTCTCCAACTTTCCTCACATCTAGCAACCATCAATTTTTTTTTAAGATTTTTAAATTGATTTTTAGAGAGGGAAGGGAGAGGAAGAGAGAAACATAGATGTGAGAGTGATACATCGATAGGCTGCCTCCTGCACACCCCCTGCCAGGGATGGAGCTTGCAACCCCAGGCATGTGCCCTAACCAGGAATTGAACCAGCAGCCTTCTGGTGCACAGGACGACACCCAACCCACTGACCCACACTGGCTAGGGCTAGCAACCATCAATTTGTTCTCTATATCTATGAGCTTGTTTCTGTTTTGTTTTGCTTGTTTATTTTTTAGATTTCATATGTAAATGAAATTATCTGATATTTGTCTTTCTCTGTCTGACTTATTTCACTTAACATAATACCCTCTAGGTCCAACCATGTTGTTGCAAATGGCAGCATTACATTCTTCTTTATGGCTAAGTAATATTCCATTGTATATATGTGCCACATCTTTATTCATTTTGCTGTTTATGGACACTTAGGTTGCTTCCTTATTTTGACTGTTGTAAATAATACTTCAGCAAACATAGGGGTATATATAGCTTTTTGAATTAGTGTTTTGGATTTTTTCAGCTAACTATGTAGAAGTGAAATTGCTGGGTTATATGATAGTTCTATTTTTTAAATTTTTTGAGGAATCTCTATACTGTTTTCCATAGTGACTGCACCAATTTACAATCCCACTAGCAATGCACAAAGGTTCCCTTTCCTCCACATCCTCCCCAACGCTCGTTATTTGTGGATTTATTAATGATAGCCATTCTGACAAGTGTGAGGTAATAGCTCATTGTGGTTTTAATTTGCATTTTCCTAATGATTAGTGTTGTTGAGCATCTTTTATATTGTCCTTTGGAGGTATGTCTATTCAGGTCCTTTGTCCATTTATTAATCAGATCTGTGTGTGTGTGTGTGTGTGTGTGTGTGTGTGTGTGTGTGTGAAGTTGTATTTGTATATATATTATACATAATATCCTCATGTATTTTGGATATTTACCCCTTATTGGATATATCATTGGCAAATACCTTCTTCCATTTGGTAGATTGTCTTTTCATTTTGTTGATGATTCCTTTCTCTGCAGAACCTGCTTAGTTTGATGTAGTCCTATTTGTTTATGTTTTCTTTTGTTCTCCTTGACTGAGGAGACACATCCAAAGTAATATCACTAAGAGCAATGTTGAAGAGTTTACTGCGAGTTTATGGTTCCAGGTCTTACATTTAAGTCTTTAATCCATCTTGTAGATGGTATATGAAAGTGGTCCAGCTTCATTCTTTTGCATGTATCTATCAAGTTTTCCCTGTACCATTTATTGAAGAGACTGTCTTTCCCCGTTGTATATTCTTTCCTCCTTTGTCACAGATTAATTGACCATATAGACATGGGTTCATTTCTGGGTTCTCTATTCTATTCCCTTGATTTTTGTGTCTGTTTTTGTGTCAGTACCATGTTATTTTGATTATTATATTAGCCTTGTAGTATAGCTTGATATAAGGTAGTGTGATACCTTCAACTTTGGTCTTTTTTATTTTCAAGATAGCTTTGAATATTTGGGATCTTTTCTGGTTCCAAATGAACTTTATAATTATTTGTTCTAGTTCTGTGAAAAATGCTATGGGTATTTTGATCAGGATTACATTGAACATGTAAATTGTTTTGGGTAGTATGGATATTTTAACAGTGGTAATATTCCTATATATGAGCACCATATATCCTTCTATTTATTTGTATTTTCTACAATTTCTTCTACTGCCTTATAATTTTCCAAATATAGATCTTTTGCCTCCTTGGTTAAATTTACTCCTAGGTATTTTATTCTTTTTCATACAATTGTAAATTGGTTTATTTTCTTAATTTCTCTTTCAGTAGTTTATTATTGGTGAACAAAAATACACCAATTTTTAAATATTGTACTATGCTACTTTATTAAATCATTTATTAGTTCTTATAGGTTTTTGGTGGATTCTTTATGGTTTTCTATGTAGTGTGTCATCTGCAAATAATGGCATACAAGTGAATTTTACCAAACATTCAAAGAAGATTTAATGCCTATTCTCCTCAAACTATTTCACAAAATTGAAGAGAAGGGAACCCTCCCTACCTCATTTTACGAGGCCAATATTAACCAGATATCAAAATCAGACAAAGACTTTTCCCCCCCAGTATATTTTTATTGATTTCAGAGAGGAAGGGAGAGGGAGAGAGAGATAGAAACATCAATGATGAGAGAGACCATGGACTGGCTTACAAAATACTTTAGTATCTGACCCTATCATACATTTCAAAACTCTATTCTGAATACTCCCCACAACATGCTCTGTCCTACTATAGCTGACCTTCTTATAAAAGTAAAATAAAATAAACAAAATATGAGAATCATTGATTGGCTGCTTCCTGCATGTCCCAGACTGTGGATTGAGCCTGCAACCTGGGCATGTGCTCAGACCAGGATTCAAACCGTGACCTCCTGGTTCATAGATCAACGCTCAACCACTGAGCCACTTTGGCTGGGTCAGACAAAGACATTTTTAAAAAAGAAAAGTATAGGTCAATATCCCTCTTGAACATGGATGCAAAAATCCTCAAGAAACAAAAAAAATTTCAAGCAATTTAATGCAGTTTAATTCTTACTTTCCAATTCAGGTGCATTTTATTATCTGATTGCTGGGGCTAGGATCTCCAATGGTATGCTAAATGGACAATCTTGGCTTGTTCCTGATTTTTTTTAAAGAATAGTTTATTGATTTTGAGAGAAAAAAAATCACTGTGAGAGCACAATATCGATAGGCTGCCTCCTGCACACCTCTTACCAAGGATCGAGCCCGCAACCTGGGCATGTGCCCTTGACTGAGAATGAAAACAGCAACCTTGTTGATGACCAGTCAACTGAGCCACACAGCCAGGGCTTGTCTTGCTCCTGATCTTCAAGAAAAGCTTTCCTCTTTACCATTAAGTATGATATTAGCTGTAGTTGTCAAATATGGCTTTTATACTGTTGAGTGTGTTCCTTCTATCTTCACTTGCTGAGTTTTTACCATCAATGAATAATGTATTTTGTCAAATGCTTTTTCTGCATCTATTTATATGATCATATGATTTTTATACTTCATTTTTTTATGTCACGTATCACATTGATGTAGATATTGAACCAGACTTGCATCGTGGGAATAAATCCCACTTGATCCTAGTATATTATTTTTTTAATTATTGCTCAATTTAGTGTGCTAATTTTTTTGTTGAGGAATTTTTTGCATCTATGTTCAATTGAGATATTGGCCTATAATTATTTTTTTGTAGTATCTTAGCTTGGTTTTGTTATCAGGATAATACTGGCCTGGTATAATGTGTTAGGGAGCTTTCCCTCCTCTTCAATATTTTTAAAAATATATTTTATTGATTTTTTACAGAGAGGAAGGAAGAAGGATAGAGTTAGAAACATCAGTGAGAGAGAAACATTGATCAGCTGCCTCCTGCACCCAAAACCAAGGTACATGCCCTTGACTGGAATTGAACCCGGGACCCTTGAGTCCGCAGGCCGATGCTCTATCCACTGAGCCAAACCGGCTAGGGCTCCTCTTCAATTTTTTGTAATAGTCTGAGAAGGGTAGGTATTGAGTCTTTGAATGTTTGGTAAAAATTCACTTGGGAAGCCATCTTATCCAGGACTTCGTTGGGAATTTTTTCTTGCTGATTAGATTTCATTAGTAGTTACCAGTCTGTTCAGATTTTTTTTTTTCTTCCTGATTCAGCCTTGAAAGATTATGTTTCTTTTTTTTTTTTAATCCTTACCTGAGGATGAATATAAATTGACTTTAGAGAGCAGAGGAGGAAGGGGGAGGAGAGAAAGAATCATCAAGGAGAGAGAGAAACATCAGTTGTTTGTTTCTTGTACACACCCCATCTAGGAATCAAACCTGTAACCTTTTTGGTGTATGGGATGATGCTCCAGCCAACTTAGCCACCCAACTAAGGTGGAAGATTCTATTTTTCTAGGAATTTATCTCTTTTTTTCAGTTTTTCCAGTTGTTGGCATATACTTGTTGGCAGTATTTTCTTAAAATCTTTTGTATTTCTGTGGAATCAGTTGGTACTTCTCTTTCTTCCCTTGTTTTATATGGGTCCTCTCTTTTTTTCTTAATGAGTTTGGTTAAAAGTTAATCAATTTTGTTTATCTCTTCAAAAAACCAGCTCCTGGTTTTATTGATATTTTATAAATTTTGACTGTTTATTTCCACTCTAATCTTTATTATTTCTCTCCTTCTATTCAGTTTGGGCTTGCTTTGTCCTTCTTTTTCTTTTCTTCAGGTTAAATTATTTATTTTAGATTTTTCATGTTTCCTGATGTAGGCCTATAATTGCTGTGAGTTTCCCTCTTACAACTACTTTAGCTGTGTTCATAGATTTTGGGTCATTATGTATTTGTTTCCATTTGACTCAAAATATCTTTTGATTTCTCCTTTGACCTCATTGTTAACTCATATATTGTTTGGTAGTGTGTTGTTTAGCCTTCAAGTGTTTATGTTTTTCAGTGTTCTTAGAATTAATTTCTAGTATACCACTGGATTGGAGAAGATAAATGATATGAGTTTGTTCCTTTTTAATTGATTGAGAATTGTTTTGAGGCCTAGCATGTGCTCATTCTTGTGCACTTGAAAAGAATGTGTAGCCCAGCAGGGGTCGCTCAGTGGTTGAGCATCAACTGATGAACCAAGAGGTCACCGGTTCAATTCCTGGTCAGTGCACATGCCTCGGTTGTGGGTTTGATCCCCAGTAGAAGGTGTCTAGGAGGCAGTTGATCAGTGTTTCTCTTTCATCGTTGTTTCTATTCCTCTATTCCTATTCCTTCCCCTCTCTCTAAAATCAATTAAAACATATTTTAAAAAGAAAAGAATGTATTCTGCTGATTTGGAGTGAAATGCTCTATTATTATTATAATTTATATCCATCTGGTCTCATATGTCATTTAAGTCTACTGTTTTCTTACTGATTTTTTAACTCTGAGTTTAATATTGTTGATCTCTTCCTTATATCTGTCAATATTTGCTTTATATGTTTAGATGCTCTTATATTGTGTACATAGATGTTTGTAAGCATTATATGCTCTTTTTGGATTGATCCCTTTATCATTATAAAATACTCTTCTTTATTGGTTGTTATGTTCCTTGTTTTAAATTCTGTTTTGCCTGATAAAAGTATTTCTGTTCCAGCTTTTTTTTTTTTTTCATTTCAGCTGGTATGACATGCTTTTTCAGTCTTTTACTTTTAGTCTGTGTGTAATTTCTTCTTTTTTTAACCCTTACCTGAGGATATTTTACCATTGATTTTTGAATAGAATAGAAGAGAGAAGGAAAGACAGACAGAAATAGCGATGTGAGAGAAACACATCGATTGGTTGCCTCCTGCGTGAGCCCCATCCAGGGTCTGGGCCAGGGAGGAACCTGCAACCAAGTACATGCCCTTGACCAGAATTGAAGCCAGGACCCTTTGATCTGCAGGCTGACACTGTATCCACTGAGCCAAACCAGCTAGGCTGTGTGTAATATTTTAATCTGAAGTGGGTCTCTTATAGGCCGCATATGTATAGGTCTTGTTTGTTAATCCAGTCAGTCAGCCTATGTCTTTTTTAAAAAAAATGTTTTCATTTATTTGTTTTTTTAGAAAGAGAGTGAGGGAGAGAGGGAGAGAGAAATAGAAACATTGATGAAAGAGGAACATAATCGATTGGCTGCCTCCTATACAGCCCACACCAGAGATTAAGCCTACAACTGAGGTATATGCCTTCGAACAGGATCGAACCCGGGACCCTTCAGTCTGCAAGCAGATGCTCGGTCCACTGAGCCAATTGGCTAGGGCAGCCTATGTCTTTTGATTGGAGTATCTGGTAGTTTGTTCGTCTCCATTTTGGTGAGTTCTTTTTTGGAGTATTGTCCTGTTCTTTCATTTGGGACATGTTTCTTCTCCTTATTTTGGCTGACTCCCGTGTTTGTTTTGTATTAAGTAGATCTACTATGTCTCCTAGTCTTGGCAAGGTGGCCTTATGTAGTAGGTGTCCAGTGGAGCAGTCTACTTGTTCACCTGAGCCGGGTACTCCAGACGTGTCCCTAGTTGTGTTTGCCTTCCTATTGTAGTTGATCCTTGATTGCTGTTGGCATGTTAGTGGGTGGGATTGACCCTAATCCTACTAGATGGGAGCGCTGGCCATGACTGCAGCAGAAACTCACTGAGTGGGAGTTGCTTTAGTGGGACTCTGGTGCCAGCTCAGTCTGCCCTTCCAGTTTTTCATCTTAGGAGCTGATTGGGTGGTGCTCTGGTGTGGTCGGAAGCCAAACACCAGGTGTGTTGGTTCTTGGAAGGGGCTCCATTGCAGGTTACGTCCAGCTTCTGTTTGAACCAAGCTAATGATGATGTGTGGTGAGCTTGGAGACTCCTGGGAGAGGCTGTTCTGTGAATTGAGGTGAGCTGGCACTAATGCTGGGCTTGGGACTCTCTGGTCCCACAATTTCAGCTGAGGTGACCTTACCAGGAACCAAACCAATGACCTCTTGGTTCAAAGGTTGGAGCCACACCAGCCTGGCTCTCCGGATTCTTCATTGCTACACTATGGGTGTGGGAACAGCTTGTTCTGCATCTTTGCCCCCTTACCATTCTTGTGGCTGCTGCTTTATATCCTTAATTACAGGACTTGTATTAGGCTAGTCTTCAGTTGCTTCTCAATGGTGGTTGTCTTATAATTTAGTTGTAATTTTGATGCGGTCATGGGAGGAAGGGAGCAGAGCATTAACCTACCAACTTGACCAACAGTTCAAGTTATTTAATCTATAAGTGTTCCCCCCCCCCCTTTCTCACTGTTTGTGTGTGTGTCATATTCAGGGAAGGTGTAAGATCTTATGACCCTGTCTTTTTCTTGTGTTGTCCCACTTAGCTCATAAAAGACACTGTCTCATTACAGTTGTTTCTGAAACAAACTCATTACAGTTGTTTCTGAAACACAACTCTGGTTGGATTACGGCCTTGCTTTAGACCTTTTAAGTGACTCCCTATGGTCTACCACTTTAGCTGAGACCCTTTGCACTGAGGTTCTTTATCATTTGGCCAGCTTCATGTCTTATCACATATCCCCCTTTCTATTCACATTGAAAAACTTGTAAATTCTTTCATAAAGCTAAGATTTATTGACCACCTACTATAAGCTGGGCACTCTTCAAATATTGGGAACATAGCTTAAAACAGGCATAGCTTATATTCTAATTTCTTGAATACATGATGCACCTTTGTACATGCACTTTTGCATTTCTCATCCAGTTCCCTCTTTGGAATACTGTTGTTTCCCTTCTTTCCTTAGCAAAATCCTACTTGACCTGCAAGGTTCAGCTGAAAGGTCTTCTTCCCTTTCACACCCCTAGTAAAATTAATTGCTTTATGTTAGGGACTTATAAAGTACTGTTCTTGTCATTTTTCTAGACCTTATCACATTTTATAGATTTGTTTCATAACCTTTCTGCTAAATTATCAACCATTTAAGGACAAGAACTATGTCTTACTATAGTCCCTAGTACATAATGGGTATTTTAGTTCATGGTTAATGAATTGAATTGGTTTTTGCTTCAGTGATTTCTCTAGTCTTCACAGCACTATTAGTGTAGGCCATTGCTTTGTGCTTATATTATAGTTGCAATCTGTTGACTAGTATTTTCTGTTTCTTCTATTTATAATCTTACTCAATAAACATTTGATTTTCTTCTTTGTGTCAGGTACTACATTAGGCATTTAGAAAGTAAACATTAATAAGAAACTGTTCTCAGCTTAAGGAATGCATAGCCTAGTGAAAGATTGACAAGTAAGTCATCCACTGCAATATAGTACAGTAAGTGCTGTGGCAGACGTTATTACAAGATCTATGGGAGGTACACTTAAGCCAGGTCACAGGAAGCTTTCCAGAAGAGGTGATATCCAACAGGGTGTGAATAGGTAAGTATTATAATTCACTATGGCTCTAGTATAGAGAATAGAGTGGGAAAGAATAGGAATAGGAATAGGAAATAGGAATAGTATAGGAATAGGAATGGGAAAGAATGAATGATGAGTGAAAGAGCTTTCAGCCATTCTGTATCAGTGGAATCATTTGAAAAGTTCCAAAAGGAGTGGCACAATCAGATATGTAATTTAGAGAGTTCTCTATGCAATGAGGAAAGTGTTGGCAGGCGGGGAAATGACACACTCACTACCTAACACATTCTGAAAGGCTGTTACAGTAATCCACACAAGAAATGATGGTGATTAGCCCTCTCCATTGTTTCCCAGTGGTTAGAGCCTTGGCCTGGGCACTAAAGGGTTCAATTCCTGGTCAAGGAAACATAGTTGGGTTGCAGGTTCCATTCCTGGTCCTGGTTGGGTTGCATGGGGCGGGAGGCAGCTGATCGATGTGTCTCACATCAGTATTTCTCTCTGTCTCTTTCTCTCCCCCCTCCCTTCCACTCTCTCTAAAAATCAATAGGAAAAATATTCTCAGGTGAGTATTAACAAAAAAGAAAGAAAGGAAGAAATGATGATGCTTGAACTAAAGTAATAACAATGGAAATGAAGAGAAATAGGTGATTTTTTTAAATTATCAAGGATATAAAATTTACAACTCTGTGGTTTAGTGGTCAGGGAGTTGGGTGGGGACCTGGCAGTGAGGGTTCCACATCTAGAAAAACATGGGTTTCTGACTTGCAGTTGTGTAGATAATAATACTGTTCACCACGACCCAGGACTATAGGAGGGTTAGGATAGGAGGATTAGGTTTGGTGAAAAAGAAGGTTGAAAGCATTTAAGTGTGAGATGATGGTTGGAAATGTGGTTCTAATAAAGAGTGAGAACTAACTAGAAACATAGATCTTGAAGTAACTGGTAAAAAGTGAGTAACTGAAGCTGTAGGGATACAGTTATCCATTCATTCACTCAACAGATATGTGTTGGCCGTCTACCACATCATATGGTAGGCACTGGTGATCTCAGCAATAAATGATACAGAGGTATGGTCCCTGATATCATGGAGTTTCTCTTTTAGCAAAGGTAGAAACCTTTACTATCCTTGTACAGAGTACTTAGTTACAGTGGAGGTAAGTGCTAATGTAACAGAAGGATCTAGCTTACCCTACAAACACTGGGCAGGTGTCCATGAGAAACTGATGTTTCAACTTATTGCCAAAGAATGAAAAAATAACTAGAGAAGGGTCTTGAGGCAGAAGAGAACCTGAGTTCTTCAAGGAATACAAAGTGTGAGTGTGATATAGTTGGCAAGAGGGATTGAAATGAGGCTGGAAAGATAGGCTGGATCCAGAAATGTGGCACACCTTAGAGGCCAAGAAGAGAATTTTGAACCATAAGGAGTTCTAGCTGGTTTGGCTCAGTGGCTAGAGCGTCAGCCTGCGGACTGAAGGCTCCCAGGTTTGATTCCCAGTCAAGGGCATGTGCTGGAGTTGCGGGCCTGATCCCCAGTAGGGGGCATGCTGGAGGCAGTTGATGAATGATTCTCTTTCATTGATGTTTCTCTCCCTCTCCCTTCTTCTCTGAGATCAATAAAAATATATTTTAAAAAAGAACAATAGGGAAACAGTTTTGAGCAGGGGGATGACACGATATGATGGATATGTTGAAAATATTACTCTGGGTAGAAGAAACCAAAATAGAATGAATTAAAGAATAAATTGGAGATGAGAAATTGTAAAATAGTATGGACAACTCTTTAAAGAATTCCAGCTTCGAAGAAAGGGAGGAAGGGCAATGTAAGGTATAAGGGTGTTTATAAATTTAATTTTTTTATTTAAAAAAATCTGAGTAGGTAATGCACGCCTCTGATTTTAAAAATTGAAAGTTATAAAAGGTCATATACTGAAAGGAAATCTTATACCCCTGTAACATTGGTCTCCAGTCTTTCCACTTTTAGTAATTTATCATGTCTTTTAGGGATCCCTTACATATTTAAGCATTTATATCTCAAAGCATGTTTAGTTTAATTTTGCTTTTTAAAAATGAGGAAGGTTTAAATGCTAGTGAGAATCATAGAAAGGGAGAAACTGAAGACACAGGAAAGAAGGGATAATTGATGGAGGAAGTACATCTCTTTTGTTGTATCTGCATCCACCCTCTTCTCTAGTTATATGTCCATGGAAGTGTGGAAATTAAGGGAATTTCTGCTTGGTGGTTTCTATTTTCTCTTTGCATTAGGAACAAAGTTCATGTGCTACTGAAAAAACAACAACAGGAAGTAATAGTATGGGGCCTCAAGCAATGTGGAGAAAGTCTGTAATATCCAACTTAGGGAATGGAAAGAATGCTAACTGGGTGAGCAGGGTGGTTACTATTATGAGTTCATATTGGGGTCCAGTTGAACTTACAGGATGTAAATTGAGGTAGTCAGTCTCAGTGCTGTGTGATTTTTCCGTACCATTTCCTAGCTATGTCACTCCTTCATACAGAAAAGTTTCTAATGAAACTAGGGGTACTCTTTATTAACATACTTAGCTCATCAATGAAGAATCAGAACCCCCATGTACACTGGTGGGGCTTTTCCCTTAGTAAGCAGATATTAAGAAAGAGATTGCCTTCTTAAAGTATCCAGGTAATTTTGTGTCCCTAGAACCACCACTGTACTATTACATGGTGCACACTAAAAGAATATTCCACATCTAACAATAGAATGATATTTCTAAAAGGCTGATTGCACTTAGAATGGTTTGTTAAGAACTGGAATAGCATAGAAATCATTGGACTGAAATTTTAGAGATCAGAAAACAGAGCTCTAAGAAAACTTTCCAAAAACATTTTGTTCATTTGTGTTAGTCTTCAGCCTCTAACCAGCTCTCACATTCCTGCTCTCTGTTGGTTGCTGGCATGAAAATCCAGTGACTTTCTATTGAACATTATACCATATTTTTCCGTGTATAAATCGCCACCATGTATAAGACATTCCCCACTTTTCCAACCCAAAATTAAGAAATCAATATTTGAAACATTTTGCTGGTTTTCCTGTTAAGGCCGCCTTCTTTTTTGGCATCTTAAGGAGTTGTTCTTCCAGTTTTCTCCACTGTCTGATCATACATTCAGTGGGAGGGGGTCCAGATTTTCTCTGCAGTTCTATTTCCATGCTCTTTTGCATAGCTGATTACATTCAGTTGGAATTTTGCAGAGTAAGACAATCGCTTACCAGTATTTATCTTTTTATTTTTGGACATCTTTATGGGCTCAGAATGCTCTGGTCCCTGGTGCATCTGCCCACTCTCCACCTCCAATTACAGCATCAGCTGATGTCAGTAACAACAATAAGGCTCGTGATTGGAGGAAGCCTGTTTGACAAGGTATGAGCAGCTACACACCTGCGTGGCTCCCTTCTCACATGGCTCCCTCCTTGGCTGACTTCCATGTATAAGATGCCCCTCGATTTTCAGTCTAACAATTTTAGGAAAAAATGGTATCTTGCCCTAGTCAGTTTGGCTCAGTGGATAGAGCTTTGGCCAGCGGAGAGAAGGGTCCCAGGTTCGATTCTGGTCAAGGGCATGTACGTTGGTTGCAGGCTTGATCCCCAGTAGGGGTCATGCAGGAAGCAGCCAATTGATGATGTTCCTCTCTCATGTTATTTCTATCTCTCTATCCCTCCTCTCCCTTCCTTTCTCTCTAAAACTCAATAAAAACATATATATTTTTTAAAAATGGCATCTTAAACGTGGAAAAATACAATAATTGTCAAACTATGCTCCCATGCAACACTGGTGTTTTCATAATCATATTCAGGCTATTCTATCACTAGTATTGAATATAGTGATTATCTCAGAACTTGCAGAAAACAATTAGCTAATGGGAAGATAGATATTTTTTGTTTGTTTTCTCTCCTCACATATATTTTTTAAATACGTTTTTATTGATTTCAGAAAGGAAGGGAGAGAGAGACAGAAAGCTCAATGGTGAGAATCATCAGTCGGTTGCCTCTTGCATGCCCCCCACTGGGGATCGAGCTGCAACCCAGGCATGTGCTCTTGACTGGAATCGAACCCGGGACACTTCAGTCCGCAGTCCGACGCTCTATCCACTGAGCCAAACTAGCTAGGGCTCACATACATATTTTTTAAAGTTTTTGTGCTTGCTATCACTTACTGGCTATAGACGTAGATTTCAGAACAATATTGAAAAACCATGAATTAACTATCTCCAGGTTAAGTTTAATAGTTTGTATTTTAAGGATTCATATAATTACTATTGTAAATATTATCTTGCATACATTTTGGTAGTCATTTTTTGTTAGACATTCAGAAATATTTAGTCATAGTCTAAGAGGAGTAGGCAATTGTACTGGGTTCTGGGGCTACAAAGAATAAGGTTTCATTTCTTCCTACAAATGGCTTATATTATAGATTAGAAGTGGGAACATAGGGGGTTGGCAGTGTTCAGTCCTCCTTGAGCAAGAGAAGCAGGAAAGATTTCATTGAAGAGATGACATTTGAGCTAAGTTTTATAGATGAATAGGTTTTTACCACATAAAAGATGAAACTGAAATAAGCCAGTATTCATTAGGCAAATGGAAGAGACCATTTTAATTAGAGAGTTTTGGATATAAAAAACAGAATGATAGCCCTGACCAGTTTGGCTCAGTGGATAGAGTGTCGGACTGCAGACTGAAGGGTCCCAGGTTCGATTCCAGTCAAGGGCACGTACCGTGGTTGCGGGCACATCCCCAGTAGGAGGTGTGCAGGAGGTGGCTGATCGATGTTTCTCTCTCATTGATGTTTCTAACTCTCTCTCTCTCTCTCCCTTCCTCTCTGTAAAAAAAAAAAAATCAGTAAAATATATTAAAAAACAAAAAAACAGAAGGGTATGAAAAGGCCTGTTATGTTCAAGTACTTAGCAGTTTAGTGTGGCCAGAGGGTGGTATGTGAATGGGGCCATAACGGAAAATTGAGGCAAAGAGGCATCAGAGACCCAATCAAGAATGGTCTTTGTTTATAATAGAGTATAAAAATAGTTTAGGCAGTGGGGAAGCCTTTAAAATGTTTAAGCAAATAACAATAACTGGTAGAACAGATTTTTGTTATTTAAAAAAACCTCTACACTTTAGTAAAGAAAGATGGATTGCAGTGTTGCCAATCTGGAGTCAGGGAAACCAGTTAGGAGGTTAATGTTGTAATCCAAGCAAGAATTGAAAGCCTGAAGTAACCATAGGTAATAGAGATGGACAGGAACAAGTATCTAAAGACATTTGATGGTGGATTGGATTGAGGATCAAGATTGACCTCCTGGTGTGCAACTTGTATAAGTAGGCAGATGGGCAGTAGGCAGTAAGATTCCTCTTGATGGGGAATACAGAACAGAAATAATCTGTTTGGGAAGGACAATGACAAGTTCCATGTGGATAGACTGATTTAAAAACCTGTTGGACATCCAGTAGGTTATAGGAATATTGGGTTGCGTATAAAATTTGGGGACTTATCAGCATATAATTAAAACCTTTGAATTGGTAATGTTACCCAGAGAGAGTATTTAGAGCAGGAATTCTTTACTTGAAATCCAAATATCCTAAAATTACCCAAAATGTTACACGTGACTTTTGTTAAGTAAAGGTCCATAGCTTTATTCAAATTTCAAAAGGGGTAGTGTGAAGAGCGGCTAAGGACAGAACCCTTCGTATCTGCCTTTCTTTCAAGTAATGGTCTCAGCAAAGAAGGCAGAAGAGGAACAAGAGTGTAGAGAGAATTGTGATATCAAAGCCCAAGGAGAATCGTCAAGACAGATGAGAACTGAGGAATTGTTGGCTTAGCAATTAGAAGATTGGTAAAATGATTCCTGGTAAACAATATGGAATTAAGTATATATGTATTTAATGAAGCTCCCCACAGAAACACCAGGGTTTCTAAAAATTATAAAGAACACTAGCCTATAAAAAAAGTTCAATTGCCTTAAGTGTCCAAGGCTATGTTAAATTTTCTGTTGCCTTGGCATTACAATTTTATCTGTTTCTTTAATATCTGAACTTAAAAACCAGCCAAATTCACCTGTTTTCTGGATACTTCATGCAAATCTTAGCTTTAGGCTTTTGCTCGTGTTTTCAGCCTGCCTGCCCTGTTCCCTACCCAACAAATCCTACTAGTCTTTCACAGTGACGTTTGTTCTACTTCCTCTGTGCTCTTTTCTGATTGACCTATATTATTTCCCTCTTTATGTTCTAGTGGTTTAATCTTTTTGTTTTTGTGGTTAAAATTTGTACTGTTTTGCATTATTACTTATTTTACATATTATTGCCTTCTTTTACCAATGATATTTTACTCTTAAAGTTAGTATTACCTTACATTTCATCACACCCTCTAGTGACCGAGTTTTCACATACTAATTATTATAGATACTAAAATATTTGAATGAATTTTTAAAAAATATATTTTTTTATTGATTTCAGAGAGGAAGGGAGAGGGAGAGATAGAAAGAAACATCAATGATGAGAGAGAATCATTTATCAGTTGCATCCTGCACACCCCTTACCAGGGATCAAGCCACAGCTGAGGCATATGCTCTGATCAGGAATTGAACTGTGACCTCCTGGTTCATAGGTCAATGCTCAACCAGTGAGCCACACCAGCCGAGCAAATATTTGAATGAATTTAACCTACCACAGACATAATAGAGTGGAAATGTCTTTAAGAAAAAATTTATATGATGCAATTCAAATTATACAGAAGTAATTTATATATCATTATTATGATTGTTTTCCATTTCTATGGGTAATCAAGAGTTGATTGTATATCAGAATGAATAAGATACTGATATATCAGATATAAACTTTTTGGCTTTTATTTGGAATTTTAAGGAATTGAATTAATTGAATTTGTTAAGTCAAACTGGTCTTTTTCCTGTTCATAGTTTTCAAAATGGAAATATCTTTTTGGGATTAAAAAAAACATATCTACACTAATAAAAGAGAAACATGAAAATTGGTGTCACTCGGGTACACTCACCAGCCAATCAGGATGAGTATGCAAATTAACCCAACAAAGATAGCACTTAACTTGCATACTCAGGCGTGGGGTGAAGACTGAAGACTGTAGAAGGAAGCCAAGCGCTGCAGAAGGGAGTGAGGTGGTGGAGAAGGGAGGGAGCCAAGGCAGCGGACAAGGGAACAGAGATGGGAAAAGGAGCAAGGTAGCGGAGAAGGGAACCCTTCTCTGCTTCGCTCTGGCCCCAGGAAGCCCTGTTCTTGCAGGAACCTTCCTGCCATGGGCCTCTAGTATGCATATAAAAGACAAAAGTCTACAAAGTAGAAATTGCATATTATTGATATACTATTGTCAAAGACACTAATGTTTTGTAAGCCTCTTTACTATTCATAAATTAAGTAGGTACCAGTGTTACTAAACACAAAGCTTAGTCATTAAAAATGCAAGTTACTCATTGTTTTGGAAGCAGACTTCAGTGATATGGTGTTTTTAATTTTGTTGAATGATAAGTTTAGCTTGATCATCTGATTTGAAGCCAGTGTTTGTTTCTTTCACTGTTTGCTGGCAACTTTTGGCACAACTCAGGCCTATAGTAGGAAAAGCTGTAACAGGAAAAGAAAACAAGCAAGGTTGTATTGCTTTGTTCTGGAATCAGAAAAGTTAAAACTTTAATAATTAAGGGAAATAGATACTGCCAGCGGAGTCTCATTGTTGCTGAGCAGATACCTGCTAACAATAATCCTAAATTTTAGAAGTGACCTAACAGGAGGAGAAATCCATGTTACATTTTAGTGAACCAGATTGATAACAAATATATGTCTAGGCCTTTTTTTTTCTCTTTTCTTTCTGGAATCACATTATAGATATCTATGGAAGTACAGTTTTGTGCATATGCTCACACCATAATTTAACCATTTTTTTAAACAGAAAGCGTTTTGACCATTTTTCTAAAGAAACAAAGTTATTTTAATTCACAAGCATTACTGTTTATTGAATAGAAATATAATAAAACATTGAGATGAAAACAGTGGGGAGAAAATAAGTGCACTCACTACCTAGGTGACTTATTCCTTCAAAGCTGCCTCAGTGCTCCTCAGCCTGATCCGTGCCTCCTTAATATGTCTAATAGCACATTTCCTAGACCTTCGAGGTTATTTGTCATTATTAAATTATGAATCATAAAACAGTTTCATGTGCATCCTTACTTTATAATAAAAACTTTATTAAGCGTTTCAGGGAAAAATAAATGTAGCCCAATTAAGTTTTTATCAATATCTATGAATTAAAAACTATACAATGCAGTTTACTAACTTTTATGTTTTTTTTAAATACATTTTATTGATTTTTTTACAGAAAGGAAGGGAGAGGGATAGAGAGCTAGAAACATTGATCAGCTGCCTCCTGCACACCTCTCACTGGGGATGTGCCCGCAACCAAGGCACACGCAATCGAACCTGGAACCTTTCAGTCCGCAGGCCAATGCTCTATCCACTGAGCCAAACCGGTCAGGGCTAACTTTTATGTTTTAGAAGGCATTTACCTGATGGCACATAGATATATGTTGGTTATTCCAGAGGCAAAGAAAAAGTTGAGAGACTTCGGAATTTTTTTTTTTTTTTTACGGGAAACTGACTTTTATTGTACTGTAAGATCATTAGGAAATGAATATCTATTCCTAAACTTCTTAATAGATTCAAAAGAAGGGTGAAGAAAGGTTTTTATCCTTTCGTTTTCTTTTTTTTTAAATTTATCTTTATTGTTCAGATTATTACAGTTGTTCCTCTTTTTCCCCCCATAGCTCCCCTCCTCCCATTTCCCACCCCAACTTCTC
>PVJC01006598.1:30540-54452 GCA_004026665.1 Murina feae
CTCTGATTCTATTCTATTCACCAGTTTATTCTGTTCATCAGATTTTTTTATTCACTTGATTCTTAGATTCACTCGTTGATATATATTTGTTGTTCATAATTTTTACTTTCCTTTTTCTTCTTCCTCATTCTCAAAGGATACCTTTCAGCATTTCATATAATACTGGTTGGGTGGTGATGAACTCTTTTAGCTTTTTCTTTTCTGTGAAGCTCTTTATCCGACCCTCAATTCCTTCAGAATTTTTTTATTATACACAGTTGACCGTCCAAATTTAAGGGAAGAAAACATAGGTCACTGGGATAGGGAGGCAAGATTCCAGATACTATGGTGGTCAACAGTAGTCTGAGGGATAAATCAAAATATTTGATCGTTGGTAGTTTGAATGTCTGCTACCTAATCCAGTCATGACTGAATCGAAGGTAAGAATTCTCTGGAGTCATGCTGTCCAATAGAAATATAATTTGGCCTACATATGTGTAATTTTAAATTTTCTAGTAACCATATTAAACAAAATAAAAGGAAACAAGTGAAATTGCCTTCAATAATATATTTAATTCAGTAAATCCAAAATATTTCAATGAGTAATCAGTATTTTTAAAAAGTTAACAAATGTTTTACATTTTTGTGTGTTGTCTGAAATTCTGTGTATTACACTTAAAGCACAACTCAGTTTGGACTTAGCCCCATTTGAGGTTTTCAGTAGCTGTATGTGGCTAATGACTATTGGAAATTGTATCTTTAGAACATCTAGGCTTTATGTGCCCATGACATTGAGGAAAAAAACTTGCCTCATATCTAATGTAAAATATTAAGTTACATACCTATATCTGTGCTGGCCAGGTAAGCCTCTAATCTAGGTTAGTTTGGGGACTAGCCATTTGCACGATCAGGATGAATAGTTTTTGTTTAGTTTAATCACATTTGGTAAAATATTAATGATTTTCTGTACTTTTTCTGTAGGTGCAATTCTTTTGCCTATGTCAAGCATATTCTGCCACATCTAAATTCTGTAAAGATTTTATGTAATATTCAGAAAAATAGTTTTATTTTTATGATCTGTACTTCAATTGCTAGAAATCTGTGATTATATATTCTGAACTTTAAATAAAATGAAAATGGATACCTTACTCTCTTTTTAAAATATATTTTTATTGATTTCAGAGAAGAAAGGGGAGATAGAAACATCAGTGATGAGAGAGAATCATTGATTGGCTGCCTCTTGCACATCCCCTACTGGGGATCGAGCCTGTAACCCAGGCATGTGCCCTTGACTGGAATTGAACCTGGGACCCTTCAGTCCACAGGCCAACACTCTATCCACTGAACCAAACCAGCTAGGGCATATCTTACTCTTTACAATATTAAATTACTTTAAATAATTGGGACTGACATAATCTGATTTGTGTTTTCTTTTGTATTTTAAGGATATGGAATATTATCTTGTAAAATGGAAAGGATGGCCAGATTCTACAAATACTTGGGAACCTTTGCAAAATCTCAAGTGCCCGTTACTACTACAGCAATTCTCTAATGACAAGCATAATTATTTATCTCAGGTAAAGAAAGGCAAAGCAATAACTCTAAACAATAACAAAGCTTTGAAACCTGCCATTGCTGAATACATTGTAAAGAAGGCTAAACAAAGAATAGCTCTACAAAGATGGCAAGATGAACTCAACAGAAGAAAAAATCATAAAGGAATGATTTTTGTTGAAAATACTGTTGACTTAGAGGGTCCACCTTCAGACTTCTACTACATTAATGAATACAAACCTACTCCTGGAATCAGCTTAGTAAATGAAGCTACCTTTGGTTGTTCATGCACAGATTGCTTCTTTGAGAAATGTTGTCCTGCTGAAGCTGGAGTTCTATTGGCTTATAATAAAAACCAGCAAATTAAAATCCCACCTGGTACCCCTATTTATGAATGCAACTCTAGATGCCAGTGTGGACCCGATTGTCCCAATAGGATTGTACAGAAAGGCACACAGTATTCACTTTGCATCTTTCGAACTAGCAATGGCTGTGGCTGGGGTGTAAAAACCCTTGTGAAGATTAAAAGAATGAGTTTTGTCATGGAATATGTTGGAGAGGTATGTTCAACTTATCACACAGCAAATAATGTGTGTGAACGGTTTACACTTTTAAAAAGTTACCTTTTTATCTCAGTAACAAATATTTGATAAATTTTGATATTATCATGTGCAAATATGCAGAAATTTTACATTTAAAAGACGGGTCCACAGTTGTTTGGAATTAGATCACTAGCGTAGTTATAAATATAAACTTGAATAAACAAAAAAATATATGTACATTGACAAATGAAATAGTCATCTTTCAACAAATACCCATTTATATGTATTTGACATTTGTCAATGTAAGTGATATTTGTACTTTAAAATAATGACAACTATTTTTACACTAATTTCTAAGAAGAAAATGAGATCTAAATACATGCTGACTTTGAAAATTTTAAATTATAATTTACTGCATTCATTTGACCAAATACTAAACAAATTTATTTTTATACATATAATGTGTATATATGCAAAAGTATTATTTCCCATGTGCCACTTACTATTCTAAGCACCCTGTATATTAACACATTAATTCTCTCAACTCTAAGGTAGTGGTATCATCTCCATTATTATAGGCAAGGAAACTGAGGCACAGAGAAATTAAGTACCTTGCTCTAAAATCAGTGCACTTTACCACTGCTACACTTTCTCAGACTGAATGGTGGGTTAAGCTGTGACTAGAAAAATATGAGTATGACTGCATATCTGGGCTGTCAAATCTGATATTTTAAAAGTTGTTTGGAATTGGATCACCTGATTTTGAGATTAAATTGTATCCCTCTATTGATTTTTATATTTTTAGACAATGGCAGATTATTATAAATCACTATTTATAATACTAAATCTTTTATAATTCAATTCTCTTTTTTGGCTTAAGCACAGCAGGCTGAATTTGGTTAACACTATATATCACCACAGACTTTATTCCCCCTTTTTTGGAGGCTTGGTTTTGAATCCTGACTCTTCTTTATACTGTGTGACCTTGGGCATGGTACTTATTGTCATTGAGTTTGAGAGAGACTGGCAGGGATGGGGAGAGACTAAGAGATACATCGATGTGAGAGAGAGATATCAATTGGTTCTTCCCTCACACGTGCTGACCTGACCCGGGATTGAGCCTGCAACCAAGGTACATGCCCTTGACCAGAATCAAACCCCCACCCTTCATTCCGTGGGTCAATGTTCTAACCACTGAGCAACCAGCTAGGGTGACATTTTTGTTTCTTAAGCTGAGCATGAGGTAAAGCTGTGTTGTTAAGAGCAGAACTGTAAGTGATGGTTTTGAGTTGCCGAATTTCATAAAAACAGCCTATTTCTATAAATGAAACTTTCCATACAATTGACCGCAAATTTAACATACCTTCTCTTCTATATTTTTAATAAATTTCCCTTTGTAACTGCACACAGATTAGTTATAGGAAAAATATCCCTTTAAAGCACATATACTTGTAAACTTAGTGCTTTGCATTCTGTTATGTCGGTTTTTGAACATCTCAGTAGATTAGAATGAAAGTAGTACATGGTTTCAGCTTCATTGTTAAAATGGTCCTAATTCCTACTTAAACAGTCATAATTATTTTGCACCATCAGTTCTACTCCCTTTGTTTTCCCACCTCTTTTTGTCTAGCTCTTATAGAGAAATTTGTGTGAATGTATATTTTGATAATAGTTTATTTTTAAACATTGTAGATACTATTAATTAATAGATTTATGGATGAGAGTTTCTTCACTTCAGCAGTATCTACATAATATACTATAGTTTTTTAATTTTTAGGTAATCACAAGTGAAGAAGCTGAAAGACGGGGGCAGTTATATGACAACAAAGGAATCACATATCTCTTTGATCTGGATTATGAATCTGATGAATTCACAGTGGATGCAGCTCGATATGGAAATGTGTCTCATTTTGTGAATCACAGTGTAAGAAATAGGCAGAACTAATTAGTACTGTGTTTAATGGTTTTCCATAGTTGAGGGAATAATAAACTTTGAACCACAGACCCTTTTAATATTTCTAAAGTATTTTAGTACAAGGACTCCTTCTATTAAACCATGGGATTATTGCTGTATTAGAAAAATTCATTTGGAAAATTCAAAATGCAAATACCATGCATTTTGCAAGTCTTTACATATGTTACTTCACTTAAACTTTCCAACAACTTTATAAGATAGTTATTATCCTCATAGAGGAGGAAATTAGTGAGCAGAGGAGTTAAAAGGTAGAAAGTAGAAAGTTTAAGGAACACCTACAATTATATAGAGGTTAACACAGCTAAATTTTTGGATATATAACTAAAGATAGTTGTATTCTCTTTAAAATGTAAACATATTAACATTTTTATAAGATTCACAAATTTGTAGAGTACTGAAATATTTCCTAGGGCTATTTTTCTAAATTATAAGTTAGTATTCTCAAGTATTAGTCTTGTGAGATTGACATCTCCATTTTATAGATTGCAAGGAAATGTATCTCAGAGAATAAGTTATATAGCTGACCATATAAAGTAGACCGTGTTAAACTTTTGATGGATTTTACACCAATAAGCTAATTTATGACTAATAATGAAATGTTAGAGACCTTCTGACTCCCTTCTTTTCTGACTTAAATTTTTACTTTAATTTTGTTCTTGATAATAAATTTGAGATACTCCTTATCTCCAATATTACATATTCCAGAATTTAGTGTAGAGTTCTCAATATAATCAAACAATTCCAAACAAGAATTTAAGTAATGAAACACCATGCAATGTGAAATTTGAGTTCTACAGTACTGACTTGATTTATTAAATGCAGTTCTAATTCTTTAAATATGCCTTACTGAGTGAGATATTAACAGGTGAATTGATAATGTTATCTGGGATTTACAGTAACATTTTCTACAAAAATTTAAAAAGTCAGAAATAGATGAAACAAGATTGCAAAAATGTTGATAATTTTTGAAGCTGCATAGTGGATTCATGTGGACTTATATTATTCTAATGTATGTCTGAAATTTTCTATAAGTTTGAAAACAGTATTTTTACATATTCATATCTCAGAGACCTCCAAATAATCAATTTCCAGGACATCTTAAAAAAACAAATACTCTCGAGAACAAAAAATTTTATATTGATGTAGAAGAGTTCACTCACGTCATATTTACTTAAATGGGTTCTAACGTTCTTTTTTAGTGTGACCCAAATCTTCAGGTGTTCAATGTTTTCATTGATAACCTCGATACTCGTCTTCCCCGAATAGCATTATTTTCCACGAGAACCATAAATGCTGGAGAAGAGCTCACTTTTGATTATCAAATGAAAGGTATGATTTTCAAGTACAGTTTTGTTGATGTTAAGTTGTTTTAGTATGAAGAATCTGTTCAAGAATAGGAAAAAACTAGATGATCTGAACCAATATTAAAGATGAAAACACTGAGGCTATAAGTTTGTCTTTTTACTCAAGGTCTCAAAGCTAACCTGACAGAGCTAAAACTGGAATCCAGGTCTGCCTGACCTTGAGCTGAGTAATATTATTTCTTCTACATCATATTGCCAACTGCTTTTTTCAGAATTTCCATTATGGAAGCCTACTTATTTTAACATCTTTTCCCAGTACTACTTGCATTTAAAAATTGTAAGCCTACATTTCTTTTCTTTTTTTTTATTAAGCGTTTCAGGGAAAAATAAATGTAGCCCAATTAAGTTTTTATCAATATCTATGAATTAAAAACTATACAATGCAGTTTACTAACTTTTATGTGTTTTTTTAAAAATACATTTTATTGATTTTTTACAGAAAGGAAGGGAGAGGGATAGAGAGCTAGAAACATCGATGAGAGAGAAACATCGATCAGCTGCCTCCTGTACACCCCCTACTGGGGATGTGCCCGCATCCAAGGTACATGCCCTTGACCAGAATCGAACCTGGGACCCTTCACTCCGCAGGCCGACGCTCTATCCACCGAGCCAGACTGGTCAGGGCAAGCCTACATTTCTGAATCTTCACTAAGAGATGGATTTTTTTTTGTTTTGTTTTTGAGATTGATATTCTTAGTAAAGAAAATTAAAAGATTAAAAATTGATTTAAATCACACATGAACTTATTCCATTCATACTGGAATTTGGCTTTTAAAAAGAACATTTAGTTCTATTTACTTTATTGTGAGGGATTTCTTTCCATTGTTTTTCTAAGCATGATGGCTTTTATATATTGTTACTACTTAATTTTATTTATGGCTCTTAAATAATATATGAAATGAATAATTGTGTATTGGATTTTCCCAGAAAGTTTAATTGTTTCAGAAATCCATTCTCATAAGTATGGACTAATAACATACACTTTACCTCTTATTAGCCTGCACCACTCTTTCAAGACAATTCATAATGATTTTTCTCTGAATATTCACATTTATTTAACGTTGATAGAAAATTTGAAAGTCATTCTGAATTGTCTTAACTATCTTTCTCCTGTATTTCTTTCTCTACACATTCAGGTTCTGGAGATATATCTTCAGACTCTATTGACTACGGCCCAGCCAAAAAGAGAGTCAGAACTGTGTGCAAATGCGGAGCTGTGACTTGCAGAGGTTACCTCAACTGAATTTTCAGGAAATAGAGCTGAGGATAAATGTAGTTTTGGTTTTTTCTAATGTTAACATTTTTAAAAATAAATATTTGGGACTCTTTTCATATTATGAAGATTATACACTATGTTAACTTACAATTCCTGTTTCAAACTATTGGCCAAAATGCATCATTGAGACTTTTGAAGAGAAGAACACAAGGCCACATAGACCAATTTGAAATATACCTAATTAGTGGTTAGATACCAAACAAGAAAGGAAAACTACTACAGGTCAGCGTATACATACTTAAGAAGTCTGTATGAACAGAGAAATGCCTCCTTCAGTGTTTTAAGTATTAAATTAAATATTAAACTGATAATGTCACGATCACTAAGATCAAACATTCAATCTGCCATATACCTTGAATTTAGAGAACTAGTAAAGTTCTATTTTTGTTATGATGTTGTCATTCTTGTTTATTTATTACTATAAATATTGTACTAGTATTGGAGACAAATAGGTGATACTGAATTATACCGTTTTCTACTTCATTAAGACATTGATATCTTAATGATACTGAAATTTAAGGTCTAAAATTCAATGTGAAAAAAGTTAATTACAGCTTTATTTCATATTTTGAAGCAATTTAGACCATTATTTGAAGGGTATATATTTGAACCAATAATCCTATAGAAGAAAAATCTCCCAAAAGCTCTAAAATTCTAGAATAGTTGGCCACAAATGCCTCTTGGAAATGACACAGCACTGGGACCAAGAGGTGTTTGTTGGAGTACCAGGCATGGGAAATGGGATGCTTTCAGGGTCCTTTTCAAAGACATGAATTGGAGATTCATGTGAGTGCTTCTGGTATAAACAGTAAAACAAGATACCCCTGAGAGCACTTACTATAACATCAACATACACTTTCTGAGTATCAGGCTGTTTTGAACATTTCCTTTCTACCAAATTTAACTATTTTTATATTTCCTGCAAGCTCTTCTTTAAAAATAATCTATATTTTGAACTGATAACTATTTTATATGTGAGTTTTTAAAATGTGACAAAGCTAAACTTGGCTTGGCCAAAGTGTGTGCCTGAATTATAAGACCATTTATTACTTGAACTGTGAAGACTGAAATGGAATATGTTCATTGTTGGTTTTGTTTATTTTCCTGAATAGTAAAAGCTCAAAACTATGTTTTCATCTCTTTCTGATTCTGGGTTTTCTAATCTGGGTTTTCTTTCTGATTCTGGGTTTCTAATCATGGTGTTCAACATAAAAGTAAAGGCAACAAATAAATCTAGCTCTCGGTATTTCTAAGCTCATTGCCCTAGACTTTAATGGCCTAAAATAAGCTTTAGTAAAATTGAACTGACTTCAAGAATGCAGCATTTCAAATATTTTTTAAAAAATACTTTTATTTAAAGTATCTTTTTAATCCCTAACCTCTTTTTTGGGAAAAGCTACATTTCATTATTATATTGTTATTATGACTTTGTTCTTTCATAATACAGGGTAAGTTATTTACATGTTTAGAACTTCAGAGTATATTTACTAACCAAAATTTACAGGTGTGAAAAAAAAATACTGACATGGTATCAGTGTTGAGAGAGCATCATTGGTTTTACAGGTTGCTCCCCTTGGCCAAGCATTCTTTGAATTATAACTGGTAAGTTTAAAGATGTAATTTTCATTTTTAAAAAGTCTGTTTCACTGCCTACTTAATCTTACCTGCTTTTTGTGTTAAAAATATAAAATAGGAGGGCAAAGGGAAAATGGTTATTTTCAGTCAGCTGTATTGTTATTAATAGAAATTTAATGGGCCTTTGAGATTTTAATTACCTGTGTTACCCTTACGTTAAAAAGCTGAACTTTAGTAGAAAAATCAACATTTAGCTTCTTTACATTAGTTTCCTAAGTTGTCATAATTTTTTCTCTCAGTATAAAGCAAATATTCAGTGGTAGTATTTAGATCAAGTTTAAACTGTGAGTTAATCCACTGTAGAAGTACTATTAATACCATTGTTTTCGGTTTCTACATATGAAGATTGTGATACACAATTGGTAATCTCAGGTTTTTTCCATATATGCAAAATCTATACAGCACTTATTTTTCTTATATTTTAATAGTTTTTCTTTAGCAAGTAAATGTAGACATTTGATTTTCTATTTATCATGGGTTAGCTTTGTTTCTGAATATTTTACTGTCTTTTCCAGGCTACAAAAGGATAGAAAAATACTGATATATTCCTCACTACCTGCTGTTGAGTTTAACCAAAGGTTTATATACCATTCCTTTCAATGTTAGATTTCTTTTTTAAAAGTTTATTGTTGTCATGGTTTACGCATTTGGATATTAAAGTATAATTTTACACTTAGCATAATGTGAATGGATATTTCTCAAAATTGTTTGAGCATTATTATCATGAGGTATTTAAGCTAGTTTCACTAAGTACTGCCTAGAACTGCAAAGGAATTTTAGAATTAGAGCTAAGAAATGTTCCTTGAGCAAGTCTTAGGCCTTATTTGTACTTATAAATCTATGAGTTTGGTGTGTCACCCCTATAGTACACCAAAGGAAAGTTTAGACTGATTAAGTACTATTAACATCTCCAAGATCACCCCAGTAAAGTATACCTATATTTAATTAACATCCTCAGGCATACTTTTTAAAAAAAATCAATTTCTACTATGAGCTTAGACAAACTTCTAAGCCTTGGGTTAATCTCTAAGGCAAATGGGGCTGGCCACTGGATTTCTTCTGTGACATATCTTGGCATTTTGCAACTTTTTTGCCTTTCTAGTATTTTATAGTTCTTGAGAAGTAAAAAATCAAGTAGTCACCATAAATGATCCTGTTCACTATTATTCTCTTTTTGAGGGGCCTTATTGCATAGTGATTGAGAGCATGGACTCTGGGGCCTGAATTGCCTGTATTTGAGTCCTAGCTTCAACCTTTACTAGCTATGTAAACAAACCTCTCTGTGCCTCGGCCTCCTCATCTGTGAATAGAATAAATGTATTTACATACCTCAGAGGGTGTTGTGAGGATTAAAGGAGTTAATACACAGTGTGTGAAAGAATTAAGCATTATCACAGAGTAAGCACCATATGTATTAGCTTCAATTCTGTACCTTAAGTACAGTATGTAAACCTGTACTGATGTTTAAATTACAGGTTTATGCAGTGACCTTTGAGCAACACAGGTTTGAACTTGGGGGTCCCATGTTCAAGGGTCAAATGTATAAAGCTGCACTTTAACATCTTTTGTGATCACTACAAGTATTTTGATCAAAACTATTCTAGTGGTTAGCCTTAAATTCATTTAGTCGGCACTATGCCAGACTCACATATAAAACAATTAAAATGTGGCAGTATATACTGTTACATTGATGATGCGATTTTAAAATGGTATGACTAAGAATATATTCAGAATAATGTTTACAGGCATGTTTTGAACACCCTCTCCCCTCTTGGATCACAAGCTGTACTATTAAGATGAAGTCTTTAAGTGTCAGCATATACAGATGTGTATATTCGATTGCATGACTTATGAGAATGAATTATAACTAATTTTTAGAGCTATCAATAAAATATGAAGTCTCTGGGTTTCAATAATGGACCTATTATAGTTATGACCAGATATTTAACCAGTGATTAGCAATCCTCATTGGTTCTTTCCAGAGACTTTATTCTCACTTGGAATTTAGGAAACAGTACTCAGATGGGAGGTGAACAAAATGAAATGAATTACAGTGACTCTAATGCTGCACCTCATGTAAGTCTGTAGAGTGTATTTCATCCAAAGCTTAGAGCAGCAGCCAAGCTAGAAAAAATGGGTCAGCGATCCCTTAAAACCCCTTGTATCTTTCTTACTTCCTTTGCCCCAGGTTTCCTACTGTGCTCAGACCACTCCCCATAGGCATACTATTAATAAAACTTACTGCTGAAATTTAGAATAGACACTTCTCTAAAACTGTGACCCAGCATTTCCTCAAAGACCAATCAGAAATGACCAGGCCCTTACTCTCAGCCCTATCCCTTAACCACATCAGTTTCTTCCCCTCATCCCTCCTCTTGTGCCAGTTTCTTAACTGAAATGTGAGGTCACTGTGCAGTTTTCCCCCCCATGTAAATGGACAGGCACATCTGTCCTCCAAACACATACCCTTCTGGAGAAATGAGGGCTGGCTTCGTGGGTCCTCTTAGCATTGCTTCCTCTGAGTACTCTGTTTATTTTCCTCTCCCACTAACTTGTATCCCTCATTAGTCTGGTGCACCCAATACTTGTTGATCTATTTATCTTGCAGCATGATGATAATGTGTATCATTGTTAGTGTAACTGATCTGCAAATTGTTTTAGAGACTCTATTTAAACTAGTTTTAAGTTAAATCTCTGCTTTTGCTGCCCTAATCTACAAAATGTCAGCATACCAAAGTGCTCATTAATATGTTAATTAAAATATTATTAAATACACATATAACTGCAAAAGCATATCCTATTGGTGGACTTTAGAAAAGTTGAATGACTCACAGAACACATGTATATACTTTTGGCATTTAATTGTTTTAAGGGGTGTAACATCTTTTGAGGTAAGTTCAGGGCTGAATTTTCCTATAGCCATCAGTTTATAATAGCCAAGTTTATTCTTTCAATTTGAAGTATTCCTATGCCCCAGGATAGGATATGTCTTGGTGAATGTCCCATGTGTTCTTGAAAAGCATGTATTCTCTTGTTGGATTGAGTATCAATAGAATCCAGTTGATAGGTGCTTTTCATGTCTTCTCTATCCTTGCTAGTTTTCTGTGACAATTATCCTTGCTGATTGTTACTGTGAAAGGAATGCTAAAGTTCCAGCTATAATCGTGCATTGTCTGTCTCTTTCAGTTGCTTCTGCTTTGTACAGGCATACCTCATTTTATTGCACTTAAATAGTGCATTTTCATAAACGTCAAGGTAAGACCCTCTACCAGCAAAAGGGTTACAACTTGAAGGCTCAGACAATAGTTAGCTTTTTTTTTTTTTTAGCAATAAAGTATTTTTAAAGTAAGGTATGCTGGTTTTTGTTTTGTTTGTTTTTAGACATAATGGTATTATATAATAGGTCACGGTATAATGTAAACATAACTTTTATGCACACTAAGAAACCAGAAATGTCATGTGACTTGCTTTGTTGCAGTGGTCTGGAGCTAACTTGCAATAGCTCCAAGGTATGCCTGCATATTTTGAAGCTTTTGTTAAGTACATACACATTTAAAATTATATCTTCTTGGTGAACTGCACCTTTTATAGCCACTCCTCCTGTCTATTGAGTAGTGTTTACATGGTATATCTTTCATCCTTTTACTTTTAACCAACCTATGTCATGTGAAGTGAGTTGCTTATACACAACATATACTTGGGTTATGTTTTATTTTTTTTCCTATCTTTTCATTGGTTTGTTAGGCCATTTTAATTTAATGTAATTATTTATCTTTTTGGATTTAGTCCTCCCACATCTTATGTCTTTTCTGTTTTCCCCCCTCTATTTTTCGTTGCTGTTTCTTATTGCCTTCCTTTAGGTTATGTGAGCATTTTCACTTATTAAGATTTTGACTATTACCTCTTTGTACATATAGGTTTTTTTCAGTGGTAGCTCTAGAATGAATTTTTAAGTATCTAAGAGTGAGCTTTTTCTTTTTTTAAGAACTATGCTTTCACCTGTTGCCAGCTTCTCATATAAATACTGTAAATGCTCTTGTTTAGGTAGCTCAGCTTCTGGAGTTGAGGGAATTTCAAAATCAGAGGAGCTCTGTGAATCTGCATTGGTGCTAGGAGTTAGCAAATTTCTTTCCTGAGGTATGTGTTTTCCACTGCTTACAGTGGTTGGTTCTCCAGCACTAGAGACTACATTTACATCTTCAGAGTAAGTATCCTTTGGGCAAAGTACATTTTGTTCCATCTGAGAAGCAGGAAGATTCTCTTTGACTCTTGGTCTGTAGCTACCTTTGTTTAAGGAAGTACTATCCCCCCTGTTTCTCTCTTGGGAAGATAACAAAACAGTGTCAAACTGGCTGTCCCAGCCTTGACTTCCTTGTTCTGAGATGTGTGTAGACTGAGAGGAATTCTGAGAAGAGATGTGAGTTGACTCACCATCAGAGTCACTGAAAAGCTTTGGTGACTGAGAACCGCCTGCCTCTGTGGAGGAAGGGAAATTTTCCAAACTGCAGTCTGTGTCATCATTTCTTTTAAAGAATACGTCCCACTGTGGTACTTCCACATCAGACTTTTGCTGGTGTGGAAGGCTTGGATCTCCTTGACCTGAGGCTGGGATTGGTAATTCTTCCTCACTTTCACTGTTGGATTCTTCACAGTCTATAAAGTTTGCCCAAAGAGAGGTTTTCATGCTCTTTGCTTTGATGCATCCTGTGCTTTGTCTCAGATTTTCAGGCTGCTTTTGTGATACTACAGTCATTGGAAATACCTCAGGGTGGCGAGTTTGCTGGTTTGGAACTTTGTGCCTTAAAGGTAACGGCAGAGGATCATCAAAGAGGTCATTTTCCTCCTCCTCCTCTGGGGAGACAAAAAAAAAGGGGGGGGGGTGTTTAGAAGAAACAGAATGATAATTTCCAACATTTAGTTATGTTTTTAATTCATGGAATTGCACATAATTATGAGTTTACTCTTCCAAAAGCAATTAAAAGGCCCCTTATTCTTGGGATATTCTGAACAATTTACCACTCTTCAGCTTATAATGTCAGGCAGTGAATTGAGAATATAGACCTGTGTTCCCCAAATTAAGGTCACAATACCTGTATTAGTGGTTTTCAAACCTGGTTGATTATCATCTGGAGAACTTTAAAAAACACAGATTTCTATATCTCATTCCAGACTATTGAATTCCTTAAGGGAGGACCCAATAATTTGATTTTTGCTTTTTTTTTTAAGTTCCACAGCTGATTCTAATCATCAGCCAGGTTAGTGAACCACTTACACTAGAAGAGAGGTTTGTAAATACTAGATGCTCAAGTTGGCCGATTTAATATAATGACAACAGTTCATTATTTTCTGAAATTTTCCTGCCATAAACATTTTATTGAACCTAGTTTGTGCTTGTTATGAGCTGAATGTGTTCTCCCAAAAGTCGTAATTTGGAGCTCTAACCCCAATGTGATGGTATTAGAGATAGGATGATAATTAAGTTTAGAGGATGGACCCACACAACAGTATTAGTATCCTTGTGAAAAGGGTAAGACAGATTTCCCAATGCCCATGTACAAAGGAAAGACAGTAAGAAGGCATCTGTCTACAAGCCAGGAAGAGGTATCTCACCAAGAACTGAATCTGCCAGAACCTTGATCTTGGACAGAACTCTGAAGAGTAAACATCTATTGTTATAGCAACCAGAGCTCGCTAGTTCACAAGGCTGTGATATATACTAGGGCAGTGGTTGCCAACCAGAGTCCGGAAGGTTGGCGACCGCTGTACTAGGAGGAACACACAGATTTGATCAACTTTATCCAAAATACTAAACAAACCATTCTATAATACTAAAAATACTATATAAATACTATAAAAATAGTCACGAGACTATTTTTTGTTCTAGTGCTGAATCTGGTGTTAACTTACAACCACCTACTCCTTAAAAGGTAACTATTTTCCCAGTAATAAAAGATATAGCTAAAAACTACAGTTTGCAAAGCCACTAAGAAGTTGGATCAGAGAGACCATCATCCAGTTCCCATTTTACCAATGAGGAGATAGGCCCAGAGAAGGTATGTGATCATGCAAGGGTCAAGAAACAGGTGAACCAGTGTGGCTCAGTTGGTTGGGCATCATCCCAATCAACAAACGGTTGCCAGTTGATTCCCAGTAAAGGCTAATTCCTAGGTTGCAGGCTCAATTTCTAGTAGGGAGCGTGCAGAGGCAGTCGATTAATGTTCCACTCTCTATCTCCCTCTCTCCTTAAAAGTCTTTTAAAAATAAAATAAAATAGCCAGGTATCAAACCCAATTCCTAAAGTTCTGTGTTCTGATAAAAAATTGTTTAAACAAGCAACTATTTATCTTATCCTTTTCTAAAGGACTTAAGGTGACTTAGACGTCTACCTATGGTATATGGAATCATCAGTCTACAAGGCATGGATTTTAATTTTTTTAAATTTTAATCTTTATTGAGATTATTACAGATGTCCCTCTTTTTTCCCCCCCATAACTCCCCACTACCCAGTTCCCACACCACACCAGGCCCTTGCCACCCTATTGTCTGTGTCCATAGGTATTATATACATGAATATAAGATCTTTGTCTTCCCGCAACCCCTCCCTCACCCCTTTCCTTCTGAGAATTGTCTGTTCCATTTCCATGCCCCTGATTCTATTCCATTAACCAGTTTATTCTGTTCATCAGATTTTTTATTCATTTGATTTTTAGATTCACTTGTTGATATGTATTTGTTGTCCATAATTTTTTATCTTTACCTTTTTCTTCTTCTTCCTCTTCTTAAAGTATACCCTTCAACATTTCATATAATACTGGTTTGGTGGTGATGAACTCCTTTAGCCTTTTCTTGTCTATGAAGCTCTTTATCTGACCTTCAATTCTAAATGATAGCTTTGCTGGGTAGAGTATTCTTGATTGTAGGTCCTTGCTATTCATCATTTTGAATACTTCTTGCCACTCCTTTCTGGCCTGCAAAGTTTTTGTTGAAAAATCAGCTGACAGTCATATGGATATTCCTGTGTAGGTAACCAATAGTTTTTTTCTTGCTGCTTTTAAGATCCTCTCTCTGTTTTTTGCCCTTGGCATTTTAATTATAATGTGTCTTGGTGTGGTCCTCTTTGGATTCCTTTTATTTGGGATTCTCTGTGCTTCCTGGACTTGGAAGTCTATTTCTTTCACCAGGTATAGGAAGTTTTCTGTCATTATTTCTTCAAATAGGTTTTCAATATCTTGCTCTCTTCTTCTGGCACCCTCATAATTTGGATGCTGGTATGCTTGAAGTTGTCCCAGGGGCTCCTTACACTATCTTCATATTTTTGGAGTCTTTTTTCTTTTCTGGTTGGGTGTTTTTTACTTCCTCCTATTTCAAATCATTGACTTGATTCTTGGGATCCTCTAGTCTACTGTTGAATCCCTGTATGTTATTCTTTATTTCAGTCATTGTATGCTTAATTTCAGACCTGTCCTTTAACATTTTTTTCAAGTTCTCACTAAGATCCTTGAAGGTCTCACTGAATTCCTCAGAGGTTTCTAGAAGATTCTTGAGTAACCTTATAACTGGTTTTGAGCTCTATATCCAGTAGTTTGCTTTCTTCCATTTGTGACATGTCTCTCTGTCTCTGCATTTTGGCTGCTTCCCTGTGTTTGTTTCTATGTACTGGATAGCTGCTAAGTCTCCTTGAGTTGACTGAGTGGCTCTGTGTAGTAGGTGTCCTATAGGGCCCAGTGGTTCAACCTCCCCAATCACCTGAAGTGGACTCTTGTTGCACCCCTTTGTGGGCTGTGTGTATACTCTTCTTGTAGTTGAGCCTTGATTGCTGTTGGTATCACTGGGAGGAATTGACCTCCAGGCCAAATGGCTGTAGGGACCAGCTGTGTCTACAATGGAAGAGCTGCTGTGCAGGCGACACCCTTATGGGGCAGGACTTGCTTCATTGGGGCTTTGGTGCTTGCTGAGTCTGCCCCTTGAGTGTGTCACTTATGGATGTGAAGAGTTGTAATCTGGTATGGTCTCGGCACTGACCACTGGTTACACTGGCTCTTGGATCTCCAAGGAGGTGCAAAGTCAGTCACTATCTGGGACCACCCAGCAGGAACTAAAGAGAGATCTACAGATTCCTCCTTTTTGTATCAGGCTTGGAAGTGCCCAGACAAGGTCCAGCTGTGAAGCAAGGCAGGCTGGTGCTGGTGCTAGTCTTGGGCCTTTTATTGATAGCTTTGGGGCTCCCTGACCCAGCTGCAACTTGTTTGACAGATTTTAGGCTGAGAAAGGACAGGCCATTCATATGCATAAGCCACTGTGCACAGCTTGGGTGGGGTTGTAAATTGGGTGGGGTCTTAAGAGAATTTCCAGCGTGGAGTGAACAGAAATCTCTGCAGGTCAGCCCTGCACCAGGGAAGTCCAGGCATGGGGTTAGTGACCGCTGTGAGCACTTCCTTCTGGAAGAAAGCCACCCCCATGTTCCTGCCCCAATGCCAGACAGTCCAGTTTCTCTCTATATCTGTCTGGGTCCCCCAAAGCCTCACCTGGCACTGGAGCTCAGAGCAATGTGAGCTTGTAAATGCAGTTCACGGTGTCGGCCTTTTAAGAGGAGCAGCTGGGTCTCTAGCAACCTGTGTGTCACTCAGCCCCAATGCACACTTACTGCCTGTAGGGACTTCTTTTTCCAGATCTGGAACTCTGGGTTGGGGGTCTGGTGTGGGGCTGGGACCTCTTACTCCTCCAGGGAGCCTCAGCACTGGTGATTTCCCTCCCAATTAAAAAAGTGGCACACCTGGGTGCCGGACCAGCCCGTTCCACGCCTCCACACCTCCTACCTGTCTCAGTGTGCTTTCTTCTTTACCTCTCTACTTGTAGTACTTCCACTCAGCCAGCTTCCTCATGGTTCTGGATGATAGTTGTTCTGTATTTTAGTTGTAATTTTGATATGGTTGTGGCAGGCAGAAGGACAGGCATTTACCTATGCCGCCATCTTGATTCCTCCTTTAATATTTTGAAAATATTTTTATTGACTTCAGAGAGGGAGAGGGAGATAGAAACATTGATGATGAGACTCACTGATCGGCTGCCTTCTGCACACGATCTGGGAATTGAGCCTGAAACTCAACCACTGAGGCATTCTGGCTGGGCAGCATGGTTTTATTTTAAGCTATGGATTATACATTTGTTTTAGCTCTCTTCCACTACTGTGTCAAATATATCTTTTTGTATCATCTCTAAGTTGTACAGTTTCATGGTGTTTGGGATCTCTTTCTATACCAGCATCATGATATGTTTCAACTCTAAAATGCTTTAATCTGTCAAAACATTTTCACATGAACTCACCTGTATACATCTGTATTCATTCTGTTAAAATAATATAAATTTAGTCCTAGCTGGTTTGGCTCAGAGGATAGAGCATTGGCCTGCAGACTGGAGGGTCCCAGGTTCAATTCTAGTCAAGGGCACATGCTCAGGTTGCAGGCTGGATGCCCAGTAGAGGTGTGCAGGAGGTAGCCAATCAATGATTCTCTATCTCCCTCTCCCTTCCTCTCTGAAATCAATAAAAATGTATTTTTTAAAATATATAAATTTAAATTTCTCTATATAAAACTGGAAAGGGACATAACACTGCATAAATATCACAATAAATATGAAAGTGTTGAAATCCTTAATAGTATTTACAAATTGATACACCTCAACCCAAATTTAAAAAAGGGACAAATGTCAAATAATTCATAGATGTCGTCCACCAGCATGCACTAATGTCTATGTCAGTTGGTATAATTGTACTGGAAGACAACTGGCAATATGTATTAAGCACTTAAATTTCTAAAATGTCACCCAATATAATGAGAAAATTGAAATAGACAACATATAGTATTGTTCCATTATCTATAAAACTGAGAAGTTAGAAATAACCAAAATGTATAATGACAAAGTATACAGCCATAAAATGGGCATTTTTTAATAACAAAAATGTATTAGTGTATGTGTGTGTGTGTGTGTATTAGAGGCCCAGTACACAAACTTGTGCACAGGTGGGGTCCCTCGGCCTGACTGGTAATTGAAGCCTATCAGGCTGGCCAACTGCGGGAAGGGACCCTGGGGGGGTTGGCTGGGAGGAGGGGTTGCAGGAATGCACTGACCACCAGGGAGCAGCTCCTGCATGAGTGTCTGCCCCCTGGTGGTCAGTACACATCATAGCGACTGGTTGACTGGTCATTCGGTTTTAACAGTCATTTAGGCTTTTATATATAGGGATGTATGTGTGCAATCATGTATATGCAGTGATCCAAGGTGCTTTTCAGTTTGTATACAATTATACAATCTTATATTTGTTAGCTCTCTTAAATACTCTCACACTACTTAGTACATAGCCCTTGCTATAAACCCCAAAGTGTCCTTCTTGCCCATTCTAACAACTAAGAGTTCTTACACAACTGGAGAACTGTAGTACACTGCTCTTGCACTACGATTACTACTGCTATCTGTTCTCATTGGGGCCTATAAAATGTTGCTTTTTAAACATGTTCAATTTGAGTTTGGTGGATATTTATATAAATGAATAAGGAACGAATCACTCTTTCTTCCTTAGTATAAGATGTATTTCCCCCACCTTTCTGCATGTCTGATAATTTTTTATTGGATTGCCATATATCCTGAACTTGACCTTATTAAATTCTGTACATTTTTGGATTTCTAAAAATATTCTTGAGCTTTGTTCTGGCATGTGGTTAAGGGACCAGTAAAGTTTGTGCCTTTTGTAATTTTCCCCACCACTGAGATAAGGCCCTCAGTATTCTTACAGAAAAACACCCTGTAAATTATGGTGTTCCACCCTGGCTGTTGGGAATAGGCATTATTTCCTTTCACTGTTTAGAGTGATTCTTTCCCAAGCCTCAGGGGATGCACTGCATCACCAGTAAGCACTGATCAGCATGCTGAATACTCAGGGGGCTCCTCGTAGCTGTTGGGAGCAGCAACTCTACTGCTTTCTCCTCTGGGAACTCCAGCCATCTTGGCTTCCTTAAATTCCTCAAGGCAGGGGTGCTGATGGGCTCTATCTTGGTGTCCCCTTTCTCAGGTGTCACTGTCCTTCATTGCCTGATGTCCAGTTTCTTATATTTTGTGTTGCTTTTAGTTGTTTCAGATGAGAGTTTCAATGTAGCCCATTACTTTCTTAACTGGAAATAGAAATCTTTCAATTTTTTTATGAACTTAATAATTTGTATCTTTGATGTACCTACCAAATGATGCCTGATTTTTGTTTGGGCCATTAGTGTAAGAGTTTTTGAATTATTGTTCACTTCAATTTTGTTTCTTTTTTCTCTAATCTTCACTGGAAAGTGAAAGTAGCAATGAAAGAAGGTAGAAAAGTATAGGAAAAATCCATTTATATAAGCTCTATCAATCAGTCTGATAATAAATGATGGCAGTAAACGTTCAAGAGTTGATAACACAGCCTTTCCTTATGGCCTATACAAACCACGGGGCACATTTCCAGAAAGCTGAGAATATTCAATACAGGCACACTTCCTCTTTGGCATTCATTTTAAATCATGAAGTAGATGAAACACCTGGTTTTACAGGCTGAAGATGGGAAAGCTAAGCATGTCCTCAGACCATGTGACAAGTTTAAGTGACAGTGAGTCCCAGACCTACCTCTATCCAATGCAAATCTCACCAGAGCAGACTTGTAGGAAACCCACACTTCTGACCCCAGGCCATCATTCTTACCAGAGTCTAGGTGAGTTGTTCTAGCTCTCTTCAGCTGTCCAAGTGGTTTGTACTTTGGCTCAGTGCTTTGGGAAGATCGGCATAAAGGCTTTAATCTGAAATGAATATGAATAATTTATTTTTCCTGCTGGGAAAGCTGCTGGAATGCAAGCATCATTTATAGAGATTATAAAAATGTGACCATGGGGTAAATAATAACTATTAAAATTGAAAAGCAGCCTTGGCCAGTGAGGCTCACTTGGTGAGAGTGTCGTCCTATACACCTAAAGGTCATGGGTTCAATTCCTGGTCAGGGCACATACCCACATTGCAGGTTTGAGCCCTAGGTGGGGTGTCTACAGGAGGCAACCAATCATTGTTTCTGTCCCTCTCCGTCTGTCTCTAAAATCAGTAAAAACAAAACAAACAAAAAAAACCCTCAAATATCCAATAATTAAAAATAATTTCAATATAATAAAGTGCTAATACAATCTGGTGAGTATCTAATTGTAGGGTTGAGGGAAAGCAAAACTCATCTTGCACTGCAGAAAAGCAGATCCCTGTTATAAAAAACAACCCAGCGACACCTGGCTTTCAGTGCAATATAGCTAGCTGTTTTCCCTTCCCTATTTACTTATCTCTTGCAAGAATCTCACACAGTCACTTCCTTCTAGAGGCTGAAAGCTTACATTCAGGGAAGATGAAATATAAAAGGGCACAGAAACAAGATTTGAGAGTGTCCTACCCTTTTTTGAGGGCCTTATACTGTCTGCTTCTATATGCCAACTCCCAGAAACCTTTAAGGTTTATATAACATACCTACTTAAAGTCATTATGCTCCCACCCAGACACTCATTCATAGCCACAATCACTTTAAGTCCTTGCCCCTATTCTCATGCTGGAAACTATTCTCTGGACCCATCCCATTCGATAACACAAGTTCCATAAGTAGCAACAACTTACATTTCTATAACCTTATCCACAGTTGTGCCCACTGGAATTACATTTGGATATGCATTCACAGGGCAGATATAGCTCAAGAAATCTTTAATCTAGAAGAAGGAAAATACAATGGATCAATTATCTCAACAGTGAAAAATCTGGGTGTGAGAGGCGAATAAATGGAGGCCATTTATTGGGAAAGAAGCAGAAAAATCATGGCTGTGGTTCTCAATGCTTGCAGCATATGGAGCTCACCTGGGGATCTCTTGGGAAAAAGAAATACCCAATACTCAGACCTCACCCCAAAGATCCTTTTAGCACTAAGTGTCAGTGGGGCCTGGGATTCTGTATTCTTCAGGTGGTTCTGTTCCACAGTAAGAACTAACAATCACTGATTAATGGGATTCAAAGATTCTGTATTGCTCTGGCTGGGTGGCACACCAAAGGGTCACAGGTTTGATTTTCCTACAAGGGGCGCATGCAGGAAGCAACCAATCAATGGGTCTCTCTCACACTGATGTTTCTCTTCCTCCCTCCCTTCCACTAGGTCTAAAAAGTGATAAAAAATATATCTGGGTGAGGATTAACAAAACAACAAAGATTCTGTATTTTTCATGAGCTTGGTGTCCTCATCTAAGGTCAGGCACTCATTACCACATCCCCTTCAAGTTAGATTAGCTGAATACTTAATACACGTAAGACATGAAGTCTTAGAATTATACTTCTTGAGTAACATCAGAGGAATGGCAGCGAGAGAGATCCCCTTGAAATGTCAACAATTTAAAGAGCTATAACTCAACAAAGGATTCCCTACTCAACACACAGGCATAGCTGACAGATCTGCACCTAAAGGTAGGCAGGTGGGAACAAAGGGGGGAGCGGGATGAAAAGGGCTCAGACTAGCCGTGGGCTCAGTCCTACAGCGGGGAGCTCACAGCAGGACTCAGCCTGGAGAGGGGAAGAATCCTGTTTTGGCTGGCACTTCCTTCAGCCAGGAGGACCCGAGATTCGAGATTCGGTGGGCATTCCCACAGAAGTGAGCAGAGACTTGGGCAAGGACACAGCACTAGGGTACTGCTGTGTTTGTTGGATGGTTGGCATTTCAGACAGAGAAACAAAGCCACGGAGCCCTGCCACTCTGTAACCTCCCAGAACTCACTTCCCTTGGTGTTGGGTTGCAGAATACATTATCTGCAAACACAAAAACTGGTACTATACCAAGCATGTCAAACTCACAGCCCACTGGCCACATGCAACCCACAACAAATATTTTTGCAGCCCAGCCAATACAATGGTATGTAAGAAACATTTTACTAAAAATTTTGTAACTTTGTACAATATCCTGTTATACATAATTATTAATAATGAACTACAAAGTTCGCTAATGACTGATTACTATAATCATGTTGCATTCATTTCCCTTATGTGCCTTACATGCAGGCGCACCATTTGTCTCCACTAATAAGTACTAGCAGCAAATATTTTAGCAGCAGATTGCCATTAGTCTTGTACTGACTTGTTTGGTGTGCGCAACAGGAAATATTTAGCTTTTGGAGAACAAGAAAAATAGGTTAATTTGTGTTATACTTATTTGTGCAGTTAGTGTCTGGTAAGTTAATGTTCGAGAAAAAATATTAATTTTTATTAAAATGTTCTATTTTATGTTAAAGACTAGAGGCCCAGTGCACAAAAATTTGTGTACTCGGGGGTGGAGGGGGAGTCCTTCAGCTTGGCCTGTGCCCTCTCGCAATTTGGGAACCCTTGGGGGATGTTCACCTGCTGGCTTAGTCAACATCCCTAAACTGGCAGTCAGACATCCCTCCGGCAGCCTGGGAGCCCTCGGGGGATATCCACTTGCCAGCAGGGAGCAGGCCTAAGCTGTAGTTGGACATCCTTAACTCTACTGAGGAGGCCGGAGAGGCTCCTGCCACCACAGCTGTACTGGCAGCCATCAGCCTGGCTTGTGGCTGAGCAGAGCTCCCTCTGTGGGAGCGCACTGACCACCAGGGCCAGCTCCTGCATTGGGCGTCTGCCCCCTGGTGGTCAGTGTGTGTCAGTGACCAGTCATTCCCAGTGGTTCTGCTGTTAGGGTCAATTTGCATATTACCCTTTTACTATATAGGATAGAGGCCTGGCGTTTCCTCAAAAAATTAAAAATGGGGAGACAACCAAGATGGCGGCATAAGGTGTATACCTGAATGCTCAGCATCCCACAAATATTAAAAAATACAACAATAAACCTAAACAACCATACTCCAGAACCAAGGGAGTGGATGCGCTACAACTAGAAGAGAAGCAGCGCATCGAGACTGAATTAAAGTTCCCGTTCTCGGCGCCAAAATAAAAAGGTAGGGACGCGCGGGGCAGCTGCGGCCCCGGGAAAGGGCGGCGGTGGCGTGGTTTACAAGCTCTGGGGTCACAGTGAACGCTGTGCGGGCAGTCTGGCAACGGGGCAGAAGACGACTGTGGCGTTCTAGCAGAATTGTTCGCAGCTTTCCCAGACGTGGGACTCGGGCGCGCAGACGCCAGGGCGTGGAATAGCGCCGCAGAGCTGGCTGAGTGGCAGCCATCACAGGTTGCTCCGCCCCAGTGACTCTGAGACCCCGCCCCTGCCTCCCCGCCTGCAGACAAATTAACAGACCTCAGCTGCGACAGAAAACGCCACTCTACCAGCCAAAATGCGGAGACAAAGAGTCAGATCACAAATGACAGAATCGGAGGAAAGCAAACGACTGGATATAGAGTTCATAACCACAGTTATAAAGCTACTCAAAAATCTTCTACGAACCTCCGAGGAACTAAGTGAGACCTTCAAGGAACTTAATGAGAATACCAAAAAAATGGCAAAGGACCAATCAGAAATCAAGCAAACACTGACTGAAATAAAGAATAATATACAGAAATCCAACAACAGACCAGAGGACCGCAAGAATCAAGTCAAAGTTATG
>PVJC01006599.1:0-48371 GCA_004026665.1 Murina feae
AGCGCAGGACCCAGGACCCGTGATGGGAAAGAGGCGGCAGGGGGGGGTCTCGGCCTGCTTGGTGGCCGCCCAGGCCCTTTGCGGGGCATCGTGGAGCGGGAAAGCAAGGCTGCAGGGGCCGGGGTCCTGCTTGGCAGCTCCCCAGACCCCTTGGCGGCACTGGGAAGGGGGAAAGGAAGGCAGCAGGGGACGGGTGAGTGGGAAACAGTTGGTGGCCTTCTTGGCGGCTTCCCAGGTCCCTTCTGGGGATCAGGGAGCAGGAAAAGGCTGGCCTGACCACAAGGTGGGGTTTTCCCTGCTTTCTGGTGGCTGGAGGAAGATGGGCAGTAGGCAAGCTTGGGAGGCAGGCCGCACCCAGCAAGAGTCTGAGAGATCAACATAGAGGGGGTGCCTGCTCCAAGCCCTGACGGTGTGCCTGGGGGCAGGCCCCCGGCAGGTAGACACACACAGGAGGACTGCTCCGAGCCTCAGATGCGGCTGGGGGCAGGTCCCCAGTGGTGAGACACACACATACACACACACATACACACACACAAAAGGCGCCTGGCAGACTGGGGCCATCATAGGACATCCACTGAGGGGTCCCAGACTGTGAGAGGGCACAGGCTGGGCTGAGGGACTCCCTCCACCCCGAGTGCACAAATTTTTGTGCACCAGGCCCCTAGTATAAGAATAATATAAATTGTTGAACACTGCAAATGTCCCTTAGCTACCAAGTACAATGTGCAAATACTATACTAATTCTTTAGTATCTCCAGAAACGGGAACTCAAAGAAGAGCAAGAAATGGGATGCCCGCCCTCCTGGGAAATATGTGTCATGCAGGCATCTACTGCAGTCATGGTGTCTGTGAGGAAGGATTTGACAAGTCAATTTTCTTTTCTCTTAGCTAACTCAGTTTCTCTTTGACAACTCAGTTCCTCCCTCCACTCCCAAACCAGGTCTGTCTTCAAGGTCACACTGACTCAACCCACAGAACTTCAGAGTATTCGGATTTTTTTTTTTTTCTGAAAACATAGGGCAAGGTATATGAAGAAGTGTTTCTCAGGGTGGTCTCAAGAGTATGTGTTTAGGGTGACCAGTTCTGAGCCAGCACTGAGTGCTGAATCCCAAGGGACAGAAACGCCCCTGAGTTTTTAATAGGTTTTGTTCTTTTGTAATATATGGTACTTTCTATACCATGAAGCCCAGGGTAAGGGAGTCTCTCGCCCAGGTCTAAGAGAGAATTTCTTATTTTGTATACCCCACTAGAGGCCCGATGCATGAAATTTGTGCAAGGGGCTCAGCTCTTTCAGCCCCGGCTTCCTCCAGAACAGTGGTTCTCACACTTCTGGCCCCTTAAATACAGTTTCTCATGTTGTGACCCAACCACAAAATTATTTTCGTTGCTACTTCATAACTGTAATGTTGCTACTGTTACGTAATGTAAATATCTGATATGCAGGATGGTCTTAGGCGAACCCTGTGAAAGGGTCGTTCGACCACCAAAGGCATCGAGACCCACAGATTAAGTACCACTGATCCAGAAGGTCACCTGGAAGGTCATCTGGAAGGACATCCTGAAGGTCATTCAGCTGTCTGTCTAATTAGCATATTACACTTTTATTATTATAGATGGTCCAGGATGGTGCCTGGTCCAGGAAGTCAGGAAGGCCTCAGAGATGTACACCTGAAACTAATATAATATTGAAGGCCAACTGTAATTGAAAAACAAATTTGAAAATAAAATTTAAAAATAATCAATACCTGCCAAGTACAAGGCAGATAAAAATTACAACAAAAAATATAGTGGAAAGAACACAAGCTTTGAGTTTACACAGAATTGAGTAAAATGCCAATCCCAGCAAATATTTCATTTACCAAATAGGAATTAAAATGACTTGAGTAGCTGATAAGAAGAGTTAGCATTTTATGTAATGCTTGATATAAAAGGTTTTTAATAAATATTATTATTGTTACTATGATTATTAAAATATAAAAGTTGAATATTTTCTCTGTATCTAACTTTTTCTTTAAAAGAACCTAAGTTCTTTCCTCTTACAAAGTTGTGCAAAAATTAGCTGCCAGTTACATAATTCAAAACTGAGTCTTAAGTCCTATTCTGTGTAGACATACTAGAACATAGAATTGCTACTTTAATAGATTTTCCATATATGATTTTTGTTATGCAGATCGTTTAAGATTCATTGTATCTGTTTTACCACATCCTATCATTTTTTAAAAAATATTTTTTAATGACATCAGAGAGGAAGGGAGAGGGAGAGAGAGATAGAAACATCAGTGATGAGAGAATCATTGATCGGCTGCCTCCTGCATGCTCCACACCGGGGATCAAGCCCACACCCCGGGCATGTCCCCTGACTGGGAATCGAACCACAACCTCCTGGTTCATAGATCAACACTCAACCACCGAGCTACGGGCCGGGCTCCTCTCACATCTTTATTACAAGTTCTGTGTGACAACTTCCCTGTAGAGTGACATTTTAAAAATTAATATAAATTTAAAAATATGAAGTCTCTGTGCTCAAGGATCTTGTAATCTGATTGGGAAAACAAAACTAACACATGGCCCTGACCGGTTTGGCTCAGTGGATAGAGCATCGGCCTGTGGACTCAAAGGTCTCAGGTTCAATTCCGGTCAAGGGCATGTACCTTGGTTGCAGGCACATCCCCGGTTGGGGGTGTGCAGGAGGCAGCTGATCGATGTTTCTCTCTCATGGATGTTTCTAACTCTCTATCCTTCTCCTTTCCTCTCTGTAAAAAATCAATAAAATATTTTTTTAAAAAAAACTAACACATGAAACAATAAGCGCATGTACAATACGTCTCAAGATGTGTAACATGTTATGTCAAAAACTACCAATTCGCCTTTCACCCTACGCTTCTCTGCCTTCTTCCAGCCACATGTTGCATCAGCTGCTGTTCCCTGAAAATGCCACATTCTCCCCCCTGTGCCGGCCATTTCACTGTTTCGTGGCCAGCCTAATGAGTGAGAAGTGGTACCCCACTGTGACTGTGATTTGCACTTCTCTGATGACGAACCTAAATGACTTAACTTTGATCTGTTACATTACAACAGCCTACCTCATAGGGTACCAATTGGGATGAAACGAGTTAATATATAATTCCACGCAGAAAGATTCGGTCGAAGCATCCCTATGCCATCGAAGGGGTCCAGTGCCTTCCCAGACAAAGTTCAGTGCTTCCTCCTATGACAAAGGGATCCACTGGCTAAAGCGCCCCTGGAGGTTCCAATGCGCAGCCATGGTTGAGAACCCCCAGGTTGGGATCCCAGAGTCATGTGAGGCACTAATTAAAACAGCAGGTTTGCTGGCCCAGCCCCAGAACTATGGAAACAGAATTTCCAGGAGGGAGGCCTGAAAATCTATATTCTAAAACAAGTACCCACAGGTGATTCCTATGACCAAGCCTGTTTAGGAAACCCTGAGCCAGGGCATAATCAAAGGTCAGTAAACACAGAACAGTCTGAAACTCGATAATCTGGTTCCAAAACACAATTTTCTTACAGCCTGGCTCCGGAAAGATAAGCTTACTCATTTTGGGCTGATAACCCACGGCAGGGAGCCTGCTCCTGAGACCAGCTCCCCACCGGAACCCAGGAACCCATGGGGAGGTGTGGAAACTGCCCATCTGGCACCCTTTGCCGTAGGAAGTGCCCTGACACTCTGTGAAATCTAGACTTCGGTGCGAGTCCCAGAGAGCCTGAGCTGCCCCTTCCATTAGTCACTATTTGCAGCTCTTCCTTTTTGGTGAAATCCTAATATTCCTACTAAGTGCAGGAAATGTTACAAATGCTATTTCACCACTAATCCTCACAGCATTCCTTTTTTAAAATATATTTTATTGATTTTTTTTTTTATAAAAAGGAAGGGAGAGGGATAGAGAGTTAGAAACATCGACGAGAGAGAAACATCGATCAGCTGCCTCCTGCACACCTCCTACTGGGGATGTGCCCGCAACCAAGGTACATGCCCTTGACCGGAATCGAACTTGGGACCCTTCAGTCCACAGGCCCATGCTCTATCCACTGAGCCAAACCAGTTAGGGCCTCACAGCATTTCTTGTTTTGCTTGTGTTGCTCAGAGACATAAGGAGCTCACCCAAGGTCACACACCTCCTATTGGTACAAACCCAGGTGACTGCAAAGCTGAGGAACCTTCTATCCTGCCTCTCAAAACGTACCTCTCTGTCTCCAGTTACAGTTCACCAGATTATTTTGCCCGCTGCTAAGCCTTCCTAGCCACACCCAGTAATTTCAGAACTGGAGCTCCACAGTACCTGGGACCATTCTGTCTGAGCAGGGGTGAAGAACGTCCGGCCTGCGGGCGGTAGAAGGCCCAAGAAATCATTTGGTCTGGCCCTGCCCAGGCCTTAGGGGTGAGTTAATTAAATGCTTGACCACTTAAAGCAGGTTAATTTTTAAGTTGATCATTTTATATGGCCCAAGAATGATATAAATCTCCAAATGGTCCTTAGCAGAAAAAAAGGTTCCCCACCCCTAGCCTAGACTCTAGGCCCTAGAGGAATCCCAGGGAGAGAATCTGGGGGCCTTTGGGAAGGGGAATTCCATTAGACAGAAGCAAAGGGGATGATGATAGCAACTAGCTCTGAGCACAGATGGCCACACTTTCCCATTCCACCCCCATCACTACATCCTCCTGGAACTGAATGAAGCTGGAAGAGGATGTCACCTCAGCACTGGGTAGCAGGAAAGAAGTTGACCTCTGAGAGGGAGATAGCAGGGGAGGGGATAGAGCCAGGGGAAAAATGGGAGGGGGTACCCATCCCTAGCAGGAACGAAAGACAGAAAAGTTTCCAGCCACATCAGGCTAGTCTTATGACTCTACCATGCTGGCTAAGAGAGCCGGGATTTACAGGGCTCTAGAAATTTATCATGTTTCCAGATGAGTATCCAGTGTGTCCACAGGGAAGCCATTGGTGGACAGCAGCTGTCCTGAAGGAAGGCTGTGGGGCCTGGAGGACCTCGGGATGGAGGCTAAACAAACCAAATGTTAGGAAAAGTGCCAAGTCAAGATGAACAAGTCTGCCCCACAGAGGTGCTTCCCTCACAGGCTTCTCCACAGGCTCCGGGCAGTGATCAGCACTGCCCCTTCCCCAACTTTCCCACCTCCACCAGTAGTCTCACGTTCTAATTGAAAACGTGTGCTTGTACACAAAAGCTGTTTTATGGATGTCGTCTAAACTGCTACCCTAGCTCATTCTACATAGACAATGATGGAGCTACCACGAGCCTGGTTGTCTTCCGGCGGACCTGGAGAGGGATCCTGTGAGTTTCTTACCGTGTTGCAAGGGAGAAATCTCCCTCCGATTGTAATGGGCATCAGCCAGAGACTTCTGACCTGATATGGTAGCAGCTATAGCTGAAGGAGGAGGAGAGGATAGTGACAGAAAAACGCTATGCAGTGCAACAGGCCTGGGAAAAGACTTCTTGGAAAAGAAGGAGCTGGCAGTGACTAATAGTCCTCCAGCTTCAGGATGGGCATTACAGACCACGTGGAAGTTAAAACCAGATATGGTTTAAAAAAAGAAAAAGAAAAAGAGCCCTAACCGGTTTGGCCCAGTGGATAGAGCATCAATCAGTCTGTGGAGTGAAGGGTCCCAGGTTCGATTCCGATCAAGGGCATGTACCTTGGTTGCGGGCACATCCCCAGTGGGGGGTGTGCAGGAGGCGGCTGATCAGTGTTTCTAAGTGTCTATTCCTCACCCTTCCTCTCTGTGAAAAATCAATAAAATATATTTTTTTTTAAAAAAAAAAGATTTCCCAGTGGGGAGATAGGAACCAAATGCTACAACTAATATCACCTCCTCTCTGGAGAGGGGCTGGGGGGGGGGGGCATTTCTAAGGGGAAAGGAGCTTTTAAGAGAAGGCATGTCTTGAGGTAGGAGGAGGGCCTCCATGAACTTTGAAGTTATCATCACACGAAGGTCCACTATGATGCTCACCCCTCACTGTCGCCTGGACACCACAACCCCCTCCACCCCAACTGCATCTCTCCTTCTGAAGCACCTGGCTGGCTTGCTACCTGCTATTTCTGCTTTTTCGGTGTCTTCCCCTTCTCAAGGTTACAGCTGTCTGGGCTGGAAGGAAATCTGCTCCCTCCTCCTTCGGGGTGTTTGACCCAAGGGATTATCACAACACATGGCAAGCTCCCTAGATGAGTCTCATCCATCTCCTTCATTCCGTGCATTTATTGAGGACAGAAGCTGGTAATACACTAGTGATAACAATAGACATAAAGCATAGTCTTCTCCCAGTGGCCCTGAGGCTTCAGAAGACCCCAAAACGGAAGTCCTCTGTATTTATACACTCATAGAAATATGTGCAATACCTATAACCAGCAAAGGTCTCATATTTTAAATATATGAAGAACTCCTACAAAACAGTAAGACAGAAAACCTGAGAAAACGGACCCCCAAAATAGATAAAATACTTGAACAGATAGCCAAGTGGCAAACAAATATACGAAAAGATGTTTAACGTCATTGGTTATCAGATCAATGCCATTTAAACCACAGTGAGATGCCACTACACACCCACCATGATGACTACAATTTGTTTACCTTTTTAGCTTGACAATACAAAGTGTTGATGAGGATGTGAAGCAACTGGAACTCTAAGATAGTACTGGCAGGAGTGTCAATTAATATGAGCACTTTGGGAAATTAGCTGGTGGTAGATTTACTAACACTTGAACATATGCCTACTCTATCACCCAATAAGTCTGTTCCTAGGTATGTATCATAACAGAAATAGAAGCCTACATATACCAAAGGACACAAACAAAATTGTCCTAATATGCAAACTGTCCCCTCAGGTGGTCTTTCGACTGGGAGACTGGGAGTTAGACCACTTGCTATGAGATGCACTGACCACCAAGGGGCAGCTCAGACCATGGTGGGCATCAGCTATGCGGTGCTGGCAGCAGGTGGCAGTGGAGGTGCTGCCAACCCCGATGGGGCCCAATGGGAGTGTGACCAGCGGGACTGTGGTGGGATGGTGGAGCAGGTGAAGGGGGTGGCGCCAGGCCAAGGCGGGGTGCCAGGCGGGAGTGCGAAGCTGTGAGGCTGGGGGGTGCCAACTGGGGCCCTATCTCCGCAGGCCATCCAGAGGGACCCCACCCGTACACAAATTCGTGCACCGGGCCTCTAGTTATTCATAAGAACCCAAACTGGGGACATCCCAAATGTCCATCAATAGAGTAACAGATGAATAAATGGTGGTATATTCACTCAATGACAAAACATACAGCAATGAAAATGAATTAGCTAATGCTACCATGATGTTATGCATTAATTTTACAAACATAATACCGAGAGAAGCCAGACACAAAATAACACCAACTGAATGGTTTCATTTATATAAAGTTCAAAAGCACACAGAACTAATCTATGGTGTTCACAGGGGTTACCTTTGGGAAGGAGGGTGGGGCAGTGGCTGGGAGGGGATATAAGGAGGTTCCAGGGTGCCAGTAAGATCTAATTCTTGATCTGGGAGGCGGTCATAACCTCTTGACCTATACGTTAAGGCTTTGTGTACTTTCCCATGTCTAGTATACTTCAATTAATTCTTTTAAAAAGGAACCCTAGTCGGTTGGATTCAGTGGATAGAGAATCAGCCCCAAGGACTGATGAGTCTCAGGTTCGATTCCGGTCAAGGTCACGTAGGCAACCAATCCATGTCTGTCTCTCACATCGATGTTTCTTTCTCTCTCCCCCCCTCCTCTCTAAATATCAATGGTGAGGATTAACCAAAATAAATCAAAAATTCTTTAAAAAGAGAAAACCCAGGAGACCGGAACTGTTTTCATTGGGGGGGGGGGGGGGGGATGGAAGGTGGGAAAGGAATATGAGGGAAATGAAGATTACATAGAGGTGGCTGAGCTGGGCACCATTACAAGAGGGCACGAGGACTGTTGAAGGGAGAAGGGCAGGAATCAGCCCTAATTCCCCACCAACCCTACAACCCCGTTATTCAAAAACAGATCCTTTGGGGCAAAACCCAATGTTTCCCACGTCTATCTCCAGGCTGAGAGACCCAGTGTTTGAAGCCTGTGAAGACCTGTGGAGACCGCAGGCCATCGGTGCAAATGTCCCCGCAGCTAAACTGGAATAACCCCCAGGGCTGGGGTGGGAGGTTGCACGTGTTGCTATCCTTGTCCAAGGGAATCACCTGGAGGCCGCGCTCTCTCCCTCCCCGCCCCCTTTTCTGAAAGGGATGCCCAAAGCGTCAGGCCCAGCACGTATCCTCCCCCCCCCCAGGCACACCTCCACTCCAAGCCCCGTCCAGAGGCCTGAAGTCACGCTCCCGTGGCCCCTGCGCCGCTTTCCGGGAGGAAAAGGACAGGAAGGAACCCCTGGTCACAGGTTCCACGGACAAGAGGGGAAAACCCGAGGGTGGCGGTTCCTTTTCGGGGAGGAGGCCACACCCCCTGCACAAAAACATCCCCGAGAACTGGCACTGCGTCTGCGTGGGGGGGGGGGGGGGAGGGTGCAGATGCCCTGGGAGGGCGGCTGGGGGGGCGGCCAGAGGCTGGAGGGAACACCCCTCTCTGGCCCCAGAGGTGCGTCAGGGAAAGTTGGACTTGGTTGAGCCCGGGATGGAGCCCTCTCTCCCCCGCTGCCACCGGGGCCAAAGGAAGCCGGGCCCCGCTGCGCCCCGACCCCAGGGGGTGCGCGTGTGACCCCGGCCCGGAGCCTGACCTCTTTCCCTCCCGCCCGCCCGTCCCCACCCCTTTCAAGGCCGGGACTTTATTAAGGCCGGTTCCGTCCGGGCTGAGCCGTCGGCGTAGAAGAAGGCGGGACCTGGCGGAAGCTCGCGGACCGGGCAGCCGGAGAGGAGCCGTCTTCAAGAACGAAAGAACGAGGTAGGGACGGTGCTTCCCGCGGCCGGCGCGCGGGAGCTCCGCGGGGGTTCCCCGTCCTCCCGAGGCCGAAGCCTCCGGGAGCCTTCGGGCGGCCAGAGCCAGGCGCGCACGCCTTTCGGAGGGCGAGGAGGGCCCCGAGAGCGGGGGGCCGGCCCGAGGGAGGGGACACGGCGCGGCGATCGCCCGGCAGCGGGCGCCCGGGCCCGTGGCCGATGGGCGCAGGGACCCGCGCGGGCGCAGGGACCCGCGCGAGCGCCGCGCGGCGGGGACCGCCCGCTCCGGGTTCCCGTCACCCGCGCCCCGGGTTCCCCGACGCCCCGCCTCCCCTCGCGCAGCCAAAGAAAGGAGCCGGGAGAGGCGGGCCCGCCCCTCCTCCGCGCCTGATTGGCGGCGGCTGCTGTCCATCCAGAGGCTATTTTTGATGGAGCTGGGGGGGCCACCCAGGGTGCCCCAGATCACGTTTGCCGCGAGCAGCCAACCAGTCTGGCCCGAGTCCGCGGGCCAAAAGCGATTGGGGGCGAGCGTGCTCGGCCCCGTGGTCCCCCGGACGGGAGCCCCCCGCCCGGCCAGCCTCCTCCCCTCGTGGAAGCGGAGCGGCGGCCTCGCTGGAGCGCGGAGGCGAGATGTAGCGAGCCGGGGGTCGCGGCTGGACGCGCGCCTTGGTTGGGGGTGCGGGGGGGCGCGCCGGGGCCGGAGCAGGACGGCCGAGGGAGAGGAGTGATGAGAAGAGGGGGCGGCCTGCCCTCCCCGAGACCGCGGGCCCTCGCTGCCACTCGCCAGGCGCCCCCCTTCCTCCTGGGCGAGGAGCAGGTCAGTGCCCTGGCGGGGTGGGGGGCGGAGGGCGGGAGCCCTGGCTCGCAGCGCATTTGCTGCGTCCGAGCCGGGCAGAGGCGCGGGAGGACCGCCGTTCGCGTCTTCCCCTCCTTGGGTTTGGGGATAGGAAAACGGGGCTTTTGTGTTGCCCCTCTCGGGGCATCCCGGTTCCGTTTGGATTCTTTCACCCCAGGGCCTTAGGCCTGTCCGGAGCCTCTTTACTGGAAGGAGTGGAGGTAGGGACCGGCCGCTCTGCCTGCCAGGCTCCTTTCAGGGTCGGTGGCCCGCGCGGAAGACGGGGCGCGGGAGGAGGGCCACGTTCCAGCAGCCGCGGAAAGCGTCCTGCTCAGAGCTTTCCTCTCCGGGGAGGGCCTTTGGAAGGACCGCAGCCCAGGTTTAAGGAGCCTGGAGAGGGGAGCCCTGGCGACTTGAGTTGTCAGGGAGAAAACAAAACCCACGGACCCGTTGCGGGAGCTGACCCACCCTTTCCCGAGCCGGAGCTGACGCGTGGTGTGTTTGGAATACTTAAGGACCTGTTCTTCTTACCTCGGGAAATTCGCTTTAAAAGTATTTTTTCGCTTTGTAAAAGCTATTCTGGTGAAATGGAATAGGGTGGTTTCAAGACCTGGGGACCCCTTTAGGCAAAAAAAAAAAGGGGGGGGAGGCTCATTACAGCCAAAGCGACGTGCACTCGGGAGCAAGTACATTTTGGTGTGTGCTGCTTTGTTTCTTGTTTTGCTTGGTTTTATTTTTTTCAGCTGGTGCTTTTGTTTTTTAAGAATTCCACTATGTCCCACTCTCAGCAACCCTGGGGAACAGGGCGAACCGAGAGGACTGAAATGTGTGCATAACAACCAGTAGTTTTACCCTCTTTCTCTTCAAACTGCGATAACTCCCCTGTCCCTGTCCCTGTCCGACAAGCTCACAGGGCCCAGAGCAGGGGGAGAGAAGCAGGGACGAGAGGCCTGGATCCAAGTCAGCGTCTGAGCTTTTTGTAACACTGTTGACTCTCAAGGGCAGGAGTGGGGAGGCCTTGGCTCTTGGCCTGGGGCTGGCAGGCTTGTCTCATTGCCCAGGGAGTCCTCCTATTTTATTTTATTTTTTTCTCAGGGGCTTGGGTGCTTGGGAGTCTGGGGACCATCACTCAGTGATCGGATTCTCCCTGTTTAATGGCCCTGGGTGGCTGTCTTGTGACTGTAAACTATCATGTGCTACAGCGGGGTGGCTGTGTGGCAGGGAGTCAGTGCCTGCATGTGTGACTCCCCTGGGAGACCACATCTGAATAATCCCGGGTTCTTCGTGAGCATCCAAGAAGGGGTGCCCACCCCCAGGACATCCCTGCCCACCCTGGTTACTGAGAAGACAATGCAAGGTCTCCTGCACAGCGTCTTCCCCGTCCCAGGCTGCTCGCCACTGTGGGTGAGCCCTGTGGGGCGGTGGGTTGCTGATTGGGGGGGGTGGACAGTGCCTGCTGGGCCTCCAGATGTTGCCCTGCAGGAATGGATCATTTTAACAGACAGAACAAACTCTGACTTGTGCCTGCTTTTGCACCTCCCAGGACAAGCTGCCCTTTGCTGGATCATAACATTCTCTCCCTCTTGCCTTCCTCCCACGTAAGGTATTCCACGCAGTTTCTCGTGACTTGAAGGACCCGGGATTCTGGGAGGTTCAAGGTCTTCCCGGGAAGGAAGGAAATCTCTGGAAGAAAGGTGAAAGACGACAGGCACTGCCCTGGGACCAGCACAACCTGAGAAGCTGTGGGAAGCTTAAGGACACCAGCCAGAGGCGTGGGAAGAAGCCACAGCCCCGGGCCCACGCTGCCTGCGGAAAGAACTAAAACTCAAACTACTTTTCATGAAAGAAGGGCCGCCTCAGAGGTTACCCCACATTCGGCCGGGCTCTTCCTCTCTGGATGTCCCCGCTCTGAGGAACCTGCTGCTGAGAACCAAAGAAGATAAGAGGCCAGATTAATTTCCCCCCAGCCCAGCGCCCGGACAACAGGCGGACAACAGGCGTCAGGCATCTGCACCCCTAGTGGCTGGCTGCGGGCGCTGGTGAGGAGTTTCTGGTTCCCTCCAGCCTGCGGCTTCAGTGCTTGATGGGGCTGCCTGTTGGTCGATCAGTTTTTGCAGCACCTGGTAGGAGCGGAGAGCCGCGGGAAGAGGTCCTGCGGCACCCGAGCCTGGGTTCACCCCAGGACTGAGTTCTTCCCTGAGTTAGAGAGGGAGCGAGAAAGCGAAAAAGAAAAAGGAGAAAAAAGGTCTCCCCGTCCTGTTTTCCCTTCCCGTCATGTCCTCTAAGTTGGAGCTGAAGGACGTCCACCAGCTGAACGGAACTGGCCCTGCTGCTTCGCCCTGCTCTCCCGATGGCCCCGGGCGAGAGCCCTTGGCCGGGACCTCCGAGTTCCTGGGGCCTGACGAGGCTGGGGTAGAGGTGGTGGTGATCGAGTCTCGGGCCAACGCCAAGGGGGTGCGGGAGGAGGACGCCCTGCTGGAGAACGGGAGCCAAAGCAACGAGAGCGACGACGTCAGCACAGACCGTGGCCCCGCACCACCCTCCCCGCTCAAGGAGACCTCCTTCTCCATTGGGCTGCAAGTGCTCTTTCCCTTCCTCCTGGCAGGCTTCGGGACCGTGGCTGCGGGCATGGTGCTGGACATCGTTCAGGTAGGACCTGACCGTGGGTCCCGGGGCCACCTTTCCTCCTGAGAAGCAGCCTCTTGGCGCTTTCTCTCCCCCCTCCAGTCGGAAGCAGCTGCTGCTTCCTAGAATACTGTGTCCCTTTGGCCAGAGCCTCAGTTTCTTCTTGGTCTAGTTCCTGCAGACGCCTCGAGGAAGCCCAGTAGTTTCGGGGAAGTGGTCAGGGCAGTATTGCTTAACGGAAGCAGAGTTGGTTCCAGAGCTCAGGCTGGAAAGAGGAGCCATGGAATGGGGCTGTCGCCTGCCATTCCTCCTGGGCGTTCCTGCTAAGCCCGGCTCAGTAGGAGACATTTCCATGGGTCTCCACTCTCCGCTTTCTTTTCCCTTCCCTTGTGGTTTCAAGGATACCCAGAGTAGAAAGCTCAGTTTCAAGTCTCCTTTCCATCCCCCTGCTGGGCAGGAATTTGCCTGGCTGCCAAGAGGGTCTCAAATTAAAAGGAAGGTTCTTAAAGGCATTTTGTGTTGCTTATCTGCCTGTAACCTTGGCAGTATCTTGGCGAGTGGGGTTGGGCGCATGCTGTCTGTTGCATGGTTGGAGGGGGGTGGCGTGATAAGGCACAGAAGTGCTGATTCTGTGACATAAATGGGGATAAAATATAACCAGGCTTGGGCAAAACGGTCTCTGCTCCTCACCTGTCTTCATGAACCTGCCTCGGACAAAGAATGCTCCTTTTTTCTTTTTCTTTTTCCTTTATTGATGAAGGTATTACATATGTGTCCATATCGCCCCTTTGCCCCCACACACACACACACACCCCAAAGAACACTTTTTGAGGCTACTGGGTAGGATTATGGATAAGAATTGGTAGGTCCTGGAAGAACCAGGGATATGCTATATTAGTGAATTGTGGGTTAGGACTTACCACAACCTCCAGGTCCAAGAGATAGATGTCTTCTTTGTAGATAAAAGTTTTTGAAGGCCAATGAGGCACACAGCACTTTCTGAAGATGCCACATGTAACTAAGTCAGTAGCAAATATTGCTGCCGAGTACTGGGCTTTGTCCTGCGTACTCAGAGAAATACTAGATACTGAGGCCGAAAGAGATCTGGCCTTTGCTTTTTTTTTTTTCTTTTTAATATGTTTTTATTTATTTCAGAGAGGAAGGGAGAGGGAGAGAGAGATAGAAACATCAGTGATGAGAGAGAATCACCCATCGGCTGCCTCCAGCACACCCCCTACCAGGGATCAAGCCCACAACCTGGGCTTGACTGAAATCGAACCCAGGACCCTTCAGTCTGCAGGCCAATGCTCTATCCACTGAGCAAAACCAGCTAGGACTGCTCTTTAGGGCCCATCAGTGTCCATAACCATGAAATCTCAGGAGGATATGGAGCTCAGCATCCCCCTCCCGTGCCAATCCAAACCCTACAATGATGCCTGTGGTGATGCAGAGTCCTGCTGATGGGTGTCACCATGCTCTTGTCCTAGGAAACTGAGGGTGGTTGGTTCTAGGTGGTTCCTTCTTAGACTTGAGCCCTTCAGGAGAACCCTGCACCTTCGGCGGCTAACAAGGATGTTGTTTATGTCGTGCCGAAGTGCCTTGTACTGCCTCCTCTCACCCCTAACCTGTTACCTTGAGAACTGTTCCCCATGCAGGTGAGGAAGCCAGCTTGGAGCTGGGAAGGTCAGCTTTGGATTCCCTCCCGGTGGCTGCCCGTCCTCGTGCAGTGAGAGTTGGGTAGCAGTGTCTCCACCTTTCGCATCCCTTTCCTGTGTCCTTGGTTCTCAATTTTTAGTTTTTGAGTTCTGGTTTGGTATCTACAAAAGGGTATAGAACCAGGGCCCGGGTATAGAACTATGAGAGGGTTGTCTTTATTTTCTGGATATTGGTATGGGGAGCATTTGCTGGGCTCCTCAAAATGCTAACCATCTCCATTTTGTAGGCAGGGACCTATGGCTTAGAGCAATTGGGTAACTTGTCCTTGGTCATCTGACTCAGAGCCTGACCATTATAATACCTCTATGGCCTTCATCTTGGCCATGATTCACCAGCTGATTTAAGAGTCTGGGAGGAGCCCTAATCGATTTGGCTCAGTGGATAGAGCATCGGCTTGCAGACTGAAGGGTCGAGGGTTCGATTCTGGTCAAGGGCATGTACCTTGGTTGCAGGCACATCCCCAATAGGAGGTGTGCAGGAGGCAGCTGATCGATGTTTCTCTCTCATCGATGTTTCTAACTCTCTATCCCTCTCCCATCCTCTCTGTAAAAAATCAATAAAATACATTAAAAAAATAAAAGTCTGGGAGGAGTCTGCTCTCTTTGTCTTCCCCTGAAAAACAGGGTGGACTGAAATCTGGAACATTTAGAGTTATATGCTAAAACGAGCAAGAACAAAAGCTCTTAGAGAGCCCCCTGCCTTCCCATCCCACATACTCTGAGAATTGTAGAGCTGGAAAAGGCTTCTGACATCTTGCCCCACCCCCACCCGACCCCCACAAGCCTGAGCCATTGAGAGACCTTAGGTAGGGAACCTCTGGAGCCTGCCCAACACACCCACAGAGGCCGGATTTGTCCTTGTCGTGGCACCTAAGCTCGCTGCAGAATTAGGTCCAGTTGGGATGGATGACAATGGCTGGATTGTCCTAGTCGCCTTCCCCCAGCCTCCCTACCACAGCTGGGCTGGAGCAGGCCCTGCAGAGAGCTGAAGAGAGCATGGGAGAGAGTGGGTGCAAAAAGAACAGGCCATGAGACCACGGGGAGATTCTTAATCCGTGTCCAGGGGAGAAAGAGGGGCAGCTGACCATCGCAGATCCCGGAAGAGCAGGTGATGTCTAAGGATTCACACCTGCATTTTCCTTTCACAAGCCACGATTGCCTTCAGCGGGGCCAAGCCTGGGGGTTCCCAAAGACTGGGGCCATGAGAGGAGGTGGCTGTAGAGTGTCCCCAGTGTCTCAGAGCCCGTGTTGGTGCAGATGTTTCCTGGGCACGGCCCCCAACCTTTCCCCACTGCTGGGGAAGACCCAGTCTCTTCCTGGAAGGCCCATTTCTGTCTCCTCTTATCTGCCCTCCTCTCTACTCACTGTGTACAGCCAGCTCTGCTGTGAGATAGGGGCTGGCACACTGTACAAAATTAGGAAAAGGGCAAATGGACTGCGATTTGCTCCAATTTCCCACCGTGGCTGAATGTTCCTGCAGCATTTGGGAGGGAAACAGGACCGGGCCCAGTGTTGGAACTGAAGTGGATTGGCATATGCTGTACAGGCCTTGGGCCCCACACCCCAGTTTGGTCCTGGCTGCTGCAGGGCACCTCACTGCCTTGTTTGATTCACCTTTTGAGGATTGGGGATGGCAGGAGGTGCTGTGCACACCTTCACTGGAATCCCAGCTGTGTTCAGAGATCCTTATTGTAATGTCCTGCTACTCTGTGAGGATCCCAAGGAAAGGAGACCCCCTCCCACCCCACCCCCCCAAGCACCTCCTTCTCTGGCTTCTCTACCTGCTGTGCATGCGGGAGCATCTACAAAGATGAGAAGAGATGGCAAGCTTGGGCTTGGGCGAGTGGGTTGGGAAAGAGGCATTCTCTCCTGTCCGGCCTGCTCTCCTGGGCATGACACTCGGTTCCATCTCACTTGACCACCCCTTCCTCACAGTGTCCAGCTCTCTCTATCCTGGCGTTGCCCTGAGGCCCTCCTTGGGCTCCTAGAGGACACCTGCAGAGCTGTGTGTGTAGAGGGGAGGGTGGCTCAGACAGGTGAATACTGGGCTTACTCCAATCTGATTTGCACAATCAACTCCAGCCCTACCTCCCACAGCCCGTGCTTAGAGCTTATCTCTCCCAATTTCAGTCTTAATGTCCTGTCTCCTATTCTTCCTTCCTTCCCCATTGCTACCCTCCAGGGGGGAAGAGGCTCAGGACAGAACACTAAGGCAGACAGGGGGAGGTGAGGGGTGGGAGGACAAAGGAGAGGCACTGGCAAGGCCACTGAGGTGATTGCTCTGAGTCAGGATTAGTTCTGAGTGTGGGGCAGGCAGTCTCATACCTCACCCCCAGAATATCGGGGACCAGTGAGCCCCACCTCCATAGGAAAGAACTGGAAAAGGAGCTGCATTTCTAAGAAGCAGTGAAATGTGTAGATTTCCCACCCCCACCCCTGGCAGTGGGGCCCAGCTTCCTGGAACGTACCCTTCTCCGTCCCCAGCAGAGCAGGAAGGCGTGGGTGAAGGTTTGGCTGAAGGCTGGGCTGTCAGGGCTGACGGGTTTGACTTCGCGGGCAGGCACTCCCAGCCAGGATGAACGGGATGGGCCTGAATGAGGCCCTGTCTGCCCTGCCACACATAGTGCCATGGGCTCCTGACTGCGTCCAGGCTGCCTCCACCCCACCATCCCTTCCCAGGGCTCTGTGTGCGCGCGCCCTGAGCGGCATCTGAGAGAGGGTTTTGTGGGTAAAGAAAGCAGGCGTGTCGTAGGACTTGGCTGCCCTGACCCAAGGGCCAGCTTGGCTTCACTGGCTGGACCCCGGGTACGGGTGCGTGAGGTTGCTGCGTTCTATGCGGATTAGGGGACTTGCATAGGGGCGGTTGTTGTGGCTGCTTTTCTCCCCGCCTGCCTGTCTCCCCTCCTAGCACTGTTCCTACACCTTCTGGGTCCTTGTGTAATTTAAAGGAGAGAGGTAGAGGGAGTTGGGGGGACATATGGGGGATGCTGGTAGCGGCTGCCAGTGGAGCTTAGCTGAGCTTCCTGTATTATTTTTCTTAAATAATTACAAAGACAAATAATATTCCCTGGAAATGGTTCAGAAGCTCTCACTTGCATACACTCGGAGCATTTCTTTCCAGGCTCTTTCACCGGCCAGTGCCTGTGCCTTACACACACCCTCTTGGAGAACAGAGCCGGGTGCTGGGGGGTGGCGGGGAGAGCTGTGCTCAGAGAGGCCTTTTGAAAGCCCGCAGTGGGCCATCCTCCTGAGGAGAGGGGAGCGGAGGGGAATTCTTCCCTCTCTGAGCCGTTGTCCAGTTTAGGTGAGAGAGGAGGAGGTGAGCAGAGCAAGGCCGGGCCTGCAGGGACCCGGAGCCCCAGTTTACGCACAGCATCCAAAAGGGACAGCCCCCCAGCTCCTCCGGGGCCCGTGGGGCTCACTGCGGCTGCCTCTCTCTCAGGCCCTGGCGTGAGAAGGGATTTGAACCCTTCCAGCATTTGGAGGGGGAGGCTCTTCCTGTGGGTGCCTAGAAGCTCAGCAACTGTTCCTGGGGGAGAGGGGTGCAGGGAAGAGGGTTTCTGAGAGGGCTTCCCTAAAGAGAGCCCTAGGCCCTCCTCCGGTGAGGGCCCAGGCCGAGAGCCCAGGTAAGGATAGACAAGCCTTTCCCCAGGGTACTGGCAGGGTCATCCCTCCCCTGCCAACACACACACACATGCACGCACACACGTGCCCAGCCAGCATGGCTCGGTGGTTGAGTGTCAGTCTATGAACCGAGAGGTTGCAGTTCGATTCCCTGTCGGGGCACGTGCCCGGGTTGCAGGCTTGATCCCCAGTACGTGGTGTGCAAGAGGCAGTCAATCGATGATTCTCTCTCATCATTGATGTTTCTGTCTCCCTCTCACTCTCCCTTCCTCTGAAAACAATTAAAATATATGTTTAGCCCTAGTTAATTTTGCTCAGTGGCTAGAGCGTTGGCCTGCGGCCTGCAGGGTCCCAGGTTCAATTTCAGTCAAGGGTACATGCCAGGTTGCAGGCTGGATCCCCAGTAGGGGGTATACAGGAAGCAGTCGATCAATGATCCTCATCATTGATGTTTCTATCTCTTTCTTCCTCTCCATTCCTCCCTGAAATCAATAAAAATATATTTTAAATATATATGTATGTTTTAAACACACACACACTCTCTCTTGAGGAGAGGTCCTTGCCTTATAGGACCCCAGGGTCCAGCCTCACCTCGTCTCCAGTCTTGGTCCAGCCCTCTCTGATATCCTTGATCATTTTTTTGTTCATTGTGGCAAAAAACACATAGCATAAAGTTTGCTATTTTACCACTTTTGATGCACAGGTCAGTAGTATTAAGTGCATTCACACTGTTATGCTACCATCACCACCATCCATCTCCAGAGCATTTTCATCCTGCAAAACTAAAACTCGGTGCCCATTAAGCACCAGCTCTCCTTTCTCCCTGCTCTGACCCACTGGTACCACCATCCTACTTTCTATTTCTATGAATTTGACTTCTTTAGATACACACAGAAGTGCTTGTGTTTTTGTGTCTGGCTTATTTTGCTTAGTACTATGTCCTTAAGGTTCATCGGTGTTGCAGCAGGTGACATGATATACTTCCTTTTTAAGGCCAGATAATATCCCATTGTATGTATATACCACATTTTATTTATCCATCTACCAATGGGTTGTTTCCACTTTTGGGCTACTGTGACTAATGCTGCTGTGAGCATGGGTGTACAGAGGTTTGTTTGAGACCCTGCTTTCAACTCTTGGGATACATACCCAGCAGTGAGATGGCTGGATCATGGGATAGATTCTATTCTAATTGTTAGAGGGATCGCCATACTATATTCCACGGTGATTGCACCACTTTACATTTCCACTGACAGTCATAAAGGTTCTAATTTCTCCACATCCTTGCTAACACTTGTTATTTTCTGAGGTTTTGGTGGGGGTTTTTTTTGTTGTTGTTTGTTTAATATGTTTTTATTGATTTCAGAGAGGAAAGAAGAGGGAGAGAGAGAGAGAAACATCAGTGATGAGAGAGAATCACCAATCTGCTGCCTCCTGCAAGCCCCCCACTGGGGATCGAGCCCACAACTCGGGCATGTGCCCTTGACCAGAATCGAACCTGGGACCTTTCACTTCAGGCCAACACTCTATCCGCAGAGCCAAACTGGCTAGGGCTGGTGATTTTTTTAATAGTAGCCATCCTAATCATTGTAGATCTGATTTGCACTATGGAGTGTTGGTGCTGGAATTGCCTTTAGAGACCCTTTGATCTGGCCCCTGAATTGTACATTTTATAGTCAGTAGCTTGAGGTCCTTGTAACTTGCCTAAGGTCCCCCCCGCCCCGGTTAATGTGGGGAGGATGTGGGAGAGACAGCGTGAGGCCCTTCCCCAGGGTGCCTCGTGGGAGACCTAAGCTGTCAGTCCAGGACATTACAGCACGTCGCCTCAACCCCAGTGCTTCTTCTGCCTGGTCACCTGCCCCCTCCTCCCTTCCCAAAGTTGAAGTCTTTCCATTCTCAAAACAAATAAAGGAACCACGTTGCTGCCAAGGCCAGGGAGGGAGCCGCGATCCCAGCCTTTTTCACAAGTCTTCAGTTTCAGTTGCCACTAAAGTAGCTTTCAGATAGCCAATCCTGGCTCCCACGTCTTCCTCTTCGCACTAATGGGGGCAGTGCTCTCTCAACCTGTTTCCTCATTTATAAAATGGGGTTAAAAATAGCCCCTACCTCACTAGGTTGTTGATAGGGTGAAATGGAAAATGCACTTGGCTTAGCATAGCCTGCGTGGTAGATGTGCGCTGGAGGACCTGGGGGGGAGCCAGGCCTAACAGTTTCCGGCTAGAACCCGAGTCTCCTGCCTCCCAGCTCAGTCTCTCCCTGCAGGGGTGCACTGGTGTCTCCCCGCCCGAGAGGTTGGGAGGAGTATGTAGGGTGAGAGAGTGCAGAGGCAAAATAAAAAGCCTCTTTGCAGACCAGCATTTTGAGGCTTGGGGACCACGGTCTTAATTCAGACCCTGTTCAGAAGGAAAATTGCGATGGCTGAGACCCAAGGCCCTTAGAGATAGAAACCAAACAAACCCTAATCTCCTCAGCCCCGTGGAGCCCAGCTCTCAACAGCTGAGACAACACTACCCAAGGCTGAGGCTGCATAGCAAATGGACTAACGGCAGAGGGGTTGGGGATTACGATTTGAGGGGGGAATCTCAAAGGAACTTGGGGCGCAAGCCGCCTGGGGTGACTCAGCTGGGTGGCTCTTCACCATTCTCTTCCCCCTGGCCCCGAATAGAAGGCAGAAGAAGTAGAGCCAGGCTAGAGACTCCTGACCAGAGAAGCCTCTACATCTGCATCTCCCCTGTTCTGGGAGGTGGGAGGGCAGGGCGGGGGAGGGGGAATGGAGTGGACTGTGTTGTTTGGAGCACCATGGGCTTGGTTTGGTTCCAGGGTTCTTGGAGGAAAAGTGGCTGATGTGCTCACTCCCTGCTGATCCCACTTCCTCCTCAAGCCCCTGATTCCAGACTATCTGTTCAACGGCGAAGCCCGCCCGCCCCTTGGGGTACTGGAATTCCTGAGATCTGTTTTCACCTTGTAGCACTGGGAAGTCTTCCAGAAAGTGACAGAGGTCTTCATCCTGGTGCCTGCACTGCTGGGGCTGAAGGGAAACTTGGAAATGACCCTGGCATCAAGGCTGTCCACCGCAGTAAGTGTCCTGGCCGGAAGGACTGGGGTATGGAGGACTCTGGGCAGCACAGAGCCAGGCTGGGAGAACGCTACAGGCCTCCTCGGCGGCCCACGCCTGGAGTGTGGGGCTGGGGTGGGCAGGTGTAGGGGGATCCCTGGCTGGGTGTCCTGCTCCTGGCAGGGGCTCCCTGCTCGAGTGGTTCCCAGGCTGGGTTTCTGGATGTCTCAGCCATCCCTGGACGCTTGCCCCACCCCCTGTTTTGCAACCCACCTCGTGACTGTTTGTGCAGCTTTGACAGGCATGCATCATGCTGGTCCCTCCACCTGCACAGATGGGGGCCGCCTCTGATCTCCAGCCCTGCTCTGCAGCTGGGCCGGAGCAGAGCCAGGCCTGCCCCGCCTCTCCCATCCCATTCCCTTTCCCCCTTGGCTTTGAAGGAATAGACGGGGAGGGGTGCTCATCACTCTCACCTCCCAAACTCCTTAGATCAGCCATGACGGTTCAGAGGCTGAACCAGATACAGGTCCATGGGATAGGAGGTGGGAGACAGGTGGTAGAGATGTCCCGCATGGCCTCAAGTCTGGAGAAGGCAGCAGAGAGAAGTGGTAGCCAGCCTAGTCTGCCCCAACTTGCCCTGCTCCTGGCTGCCTGTGCCTCCTCACTCCTTCCCAGACACACTTGCGGCCACAGGCATGCACTGGCAGCTAACCTTTCTTTCGTTAGGACAGCAAGCAGGCTTCAGAGCTGGGGGTCCATCGGGCCGTTCTAACCTGGCCAGGAATGGGCTGTCCTGATGAGCAGGGCAGAGGGTGGATCTGGGGTGGGCAGGTGTAGGGAGCAGCTCTCCTGAGAGGAGGAGACTCCCTAGGAGCCCCCTTCCTGCCACCACCCAGCCACAGGAGCTGAAGGAGCTCCTTCCCTCTCACTCTAGCCCCCCCACTCCCCCTTCCTGCTTCACTCTCCATGGGGTCATGTTCTAGTCCTAGAGCCTTAGGGTGCATGCACTGCTTCCTGAGCCAGCTGGATGCTAATGGTCTGAGCTGCAGGCCTGTTCCAGCCCCCTGTCCTCCCTCTCCCAGGCCAACATCGGGCACATGGACACACCCAAGGAGCTCTGGCGGATGATCACTGGGAACATGGCCCTCATTCAGGTAAGACAGCAGGAACCAGAGAGACTGGGCTGAGCGTCCTCCTTGGTCAGGGATGAGAAGCTTGGGCAGCCCCAGCTGGGCCCCGAGTGAAGTTCCGGCGTCCTGCCGAGCTGGCTTCTCCGAAAGCAGCTTTAGGAGGGAAGCAGGTTTCCCAGGAAAGCAGCCAAGAGACTCAGCATCTCAGTGTCAGTTCTTGGCTCCCAGTGCTGCAGGGGGCTCACGTCCCCACAGATCAGACTCCAAACACGGGAGTGCTGAAATGTCCTTCACCTCCCTTATCTCGTGTCCCCTTGAGGCCCACGCCTTGTCTCTAGGCTGAAGTCCTAGGCGCCATTGACCTCACCCCAGTCCCCAGAGGAACACTTACTCCACCAGTAACATGTCCTGGGCTCCTGCGGGGCACACTGCACAGTGCTAGTGTCTGGTGTGAAACTAAACAAATAAAGACATCATTCCCGCTTGGGAGGACTGGACAGTCCCGCCCACCTACCTCCTGGGCTGCAGAGGGCCAGGACAAGGTCTCAGCTAAGAAGCTCTCTGCTGCCCTGACCGGTTTGCTCAGTGGATAGAGCGTCGACCTGCAGGCTGAAGGGTCCCAGGTTTGATTCCAGTCAAGGGCATGTACCAGTAGGAGGTGTGCAGGAGGCAGCTGATCAGTGTTTCTCTCTCATCGATGTTTCTAGCTCTCTATCCCTCTCCCTTCCTCTCTGTAAAAAATCAATTTAAAAAAAAATAGAAGAAGCTCTTTGCTCCCAGTGCTGTCTAGTTACCACTCCCCCCAACCCCCCAGGTGCAGGCCACAGTGGTGGGCTTCCTGGCGTCCATTGCAGCTGTCGTCTTTGGCTGGATCCCTGATGGCCACTTTAGCATCCCGCATGCCTTTCTGCTGTGTGCCAGCAGTGTGGCCACAGCCTTCATTGCCTCCCTGGTACTAGGTAAGGAGGGAAGGGGAGGGGAGGACGGTCCAAGGGGGAGGGAGTAGGGAGAGCTGCCCCAGACGTGTCAACTGGGCCTGGCACCTCCAGTCTCTCTTTTTGCTGCTGCCCCTTTACCTCTTCTTACCCTTCCTGGCTCCTCTCCTTCCTCCCCAGGGATGATCATGATTGGGGTCATCATTGGCTCTCGAAAGATTGGAATCAACCCAGACAACGTGGCCACTCCCATTGCTGCCAGTCTCGGTGACCTCATTACCTTGGCACTGCTTTCAGGCATCAGCTGGGGACTCTACCTGGAACTGGGTGAGACTGAGGCTTTCGAGGGTGTGAGCCGGTGGACTCCTGGGTGGGGTTGGGAGAGATGGTTAGTGTGTATGCAAATGTGTAAGCATTTCTTCTGTGTTCTTTATTTGATTGGAATCCAGTTGTTATAACTCCCCACCTTAGAGAATTGAAGTTCAGTGCTTATCTCCAGTTCATGCAGGCAGCAGGGGCAGGATAGGAAGTATCAGAGGAATATGTATATTCCCGCTGGATTATTGCTTCCCTTGGAGGGGTAAGGTGTAAAAGGTAAAGGAAAGGAACTGAAGGCTGGAATCTGCTTGTAAAATGGAGAAGGGGAGTGGAGATAGTGACTTATAGGGATCAAAGCAAGAAACCTAGAGTCTGGCCTCTGCCCCTTATGAGTCCAGTGCTGGGAAAGCTTTCAACCTTGGTTTTCTCATCTACGAAATGGAAAAGGCTGGTCCCACCTATCTCCTGGGCTCACAGTGAGAATCAAATGAGGTTATATATTTCCAGGCATTTAGCGTGTGGTTGCTGTTGATCTGTTGGGATATTTGCAGGTTCAGCCAGGGGGAAGCTGGGAAGAGGGAGTCACTGTGCTTACCTCCATCTGATCTCTGCTTCTCAGAAAACTGGAAATACATCTACCCCCTGGTGTGTGCCTTCTTCGTGGCCCTGCTACCTGTCTGGGTGGTCCTGGCACGGCGGAGCCCAGCCACAAGGGAGGTGCTGTACTCAGGCTGGGAGCCTGTCATCATTGCCATGGCCATCAGCAGGTAGGCTCAGGCCGTGGGTGCGTCCCCCCACCCCCTCCACCCTGACACAGACTCCCTTTTAAGCCTGAAGTGAGGGAGCATGGCAAAGACCCTGGAAATGCCTTCAATAGTGTGTCTGTCATATGTCCTTCTATTAAAAATGACAGAAACCATCTGAAGAGGGTTTCACTGAAAATCAGAACGCATTGGCTCAGGGAACCAACCAAAAAGGCACAGCTGGATTCAGGAGCAGAAATTTCATCATCAGGGCCCAGTATCTGCCATCTCTGGGCTGTGCTTTTCCCTGTGCTGGCCTGCAGTCCCAGATTTATCCTTTTCTACTAGTACTAATTCAGTGGTAAGAGAGATTCTTTCTCTCAACAATTTCACAAAGTCCCATTATAAAGTTTCATTGGGGGGGGGGGAAATTTATATATATAAAAGCCTAAGCGACCGAACAACCGGTCACTGATGCACACTGACCACCAGGGGACAGATGCTCAACCCAGGAGCTGCCTCCTGGTGATCAGCACACTCCCACAGTGGGAGCACCACTCAGCTGACCGATAGGCGCCAGACGCCAGGCTCACGGCTGGCCAGCGCAGCTGCGGCAGTGAGAGCCTCTCCCGCCTCCACGCAGTGCTGCCGAGTGGCACCGGTGGGCAGGCGCAGTGGGGCCAGGATGAACAGGAGTGCACTGGGCTCAGGCTCCTTCCCGGCCGCCTGCCACTTTGCGCACTACTACATCAAGGGGTCCTGCGTTGTAAGAGGGCGCAGGCCAAGCTGAGGGACCCCACTGGTGCACAAATCTGTGCACTGGGCCTCTAGTAATAATAAAATAAAATTACATTGGCTCTCCTTCAGTCACATGATTATTCCTGAGCCAATCACTGTGGCCTTGGGGATGTGATGCTTTGGATGAGTTTGGAGGCTAGTCCTCCTTGGAGTAATGTCATGTGAACCACAGGGACTGAGTTTGAGAAAGACCATCCCCTGAGGAAAGGGAAATAAATACGGAAGCCCTAACTGGTTTGGCTCAGTGGCTAGAGCATCAGCCTGTGGACTGAAAGGTCCCAGGTTCGATTCTGGTCAAGGGCATGTACCTTGGTTGTGGGCACATCCCCAGTAGTGGGTGTGCAAGAGGCAGCTGATCAATGTTTCTCTCTCATCGATGTTTCTAACTCTCCCTTCCTTTCTGTAAAAAAAAATCAATAAAGTATACTTTTAAAAAATAAGATAAAATAAATGCAGAATAGCAGAGGTTCTCACAAGGCTGTCCTATGGATGGCGCCTCTAGCTAATTTGGGAGGTGGGTGCCATCAGCTTGCTCTAGGAGCATTGTGACAGTCGAATGTTATAAGCAGCAGCTGGTTCTGGCAAAAGAAGCAAGGACTGGAAGACCAGGGACTCCTGAGAGCCCCTTTGCTTCCCTTCCTGCCCACGGCCCTATGGGCCTGCCCCCCTCATACCAGGGACGGGAACAGAACCCTTTAATGGCCTTTGTGTCATTTTGTCTTTGTGTCTTTGTAGTGTGGGAGGCCTCATCTTGGACAAGACTGTGTCAGACCCCAACTTTGCAGGGATGGCTGTCTTCACACCTGTGATTAACGGTGAGGTTTGGCCTCAGCTGCCAGGGGAAAGGAGAGGGCAAAAGAGGATTTGGGGGCCTTTGCCTCGGTCAGGGTTCTAGCAGGCAAGGGAACCCAGCTCAGTTAGTTCAAGACTTGAACGAAGGGGCTTCTCCCAGAAGTGAGAGCCGGGTAGGACCCACAGGAGATGTTGAGGCGTCCGAGATGAGCAGCAGCAGGAAGCCCTCGTTCTCAGGGGGCAAGGGGAGAAAACAGTGTTTCGGAAGCCCAGAGAGAGCCCTCCTCTGCCCCCAGCAGGGATGAGCCACAGCCATGAAGCAGAGAGGGAGCAGGAGAGAAATACCTGGCCCCTGTCTCCCCGCCCACCCTTGCTGGTCACCTACTCATGCCTCCTGTTGAACAAATCTGATCAGAAGCGCCGTCACAGGAGGTTGGGTGATACAGTCTGCAGAGTCAGCCTCGTAGGGCTCAGAGCAAGGCCGAGGGGAGCAGGGACTAGGTTGGGATGGGATGCCAAGGAGATGGGTTTCAGATTCCAGAGCACAGAGCTCAGACCTGACCCTAGAACCATTGGGTCCCCGGGTCTGCTCGGAGCTTTGGAGAGGGCCCAAGGCAAGCAGGGCCTCGTCCCCTGGGCTGTGTGCACACCCCCCGCTGCTGGAGAAGTCAGGCTCCCTGAGTCGACAGATCCACCTGTGTCCCCTCCTGCACAGCAGCCACACAGGGCTGCATGAGTCTGCCACATCTCCAGCGGGGTGGGGATGGGAGGATTGGAAGACTCCTGGAATGGGGGTAGGGGCTGCCTTCGTCTTTCTTCTCGATGTCTCACTCTCCTCTTAGGGACTCGTCTCTCCCCCCGTGTCTGAGGCCTTTTTGTCTCTGCAGGTGTTGGGGGCAATCTGGTGGCCGTGCAGGCCAGCCGCATCTCCACCTTCCTCCACATGAACGGGATGCCGGGGGAGACCTCCGAGCAAGTCCCTCGCCGCTGCCCTAGTCCTTGTACCACCTTCTTCAGTCCTGGTAATGGCAGCGTCCCCGCCTCCTGGGTCCACTCCAGCCCCTGGAGGGAAGGGTCAGCAGTCAGTGAGCTTCACTTAGGAAACAGCTGGGCCCAGACACCAGCTGTCGTAGTGGGCACAGCCCAGGCCGGAAGGCTCCCCTTTCCTGAGAACCCCTGGGGGCTGGGGACACGGGATGGAGAGGCAGAGGCAGTCAGCTGTCTGCTGCCCTGGAGTGTAGCGTGGTACCTCCTGATTTTGAAAGACCTTCTGGGGCCAGGTCTCCTCCTCACCCCTTCTCTCCCTCCGTCCCAGATGTGAATTCTCGCTCAGCCCGGGTCCTCTTCCTGCTCGTGGTTCCCGGACACCTGGTCTTCCTGTACACCATCAGCTGTATGCAGGGAGGGCACACCACCCTCACCCTCATCTTCATCGTCTTCTACATGACAGCCGCACTGCTCCAGGTACCGCCTGGCAGGGGCCCAGGGGCCGGGCTGCCCCGCAGGGGTGGGAGGGCCCATCAGACACTCTGCACCTCTTTCTCTGGGACTGGATGGCAGATAAACACTGGACAGGGGCTTGGACTCAGGGGCTGTAGTTGCAGCGGAGTCACGAACACGCTCTGTGACTTTGGCCCAGTGGTAGAAGGTCTCTGAGCCCAGTGATGGATGTGTTTGTAAATCGAAAGGAATGAGCCAGAGGTGGTGGCTCTCAGCAGGTGGCTGTAGGGCACTGAGCAGGTGCGCTCTGGCCGCAGAGCTCCGAGTGGCTCTGCTTTGCATGTTGGGCTTCCTCAGGAGCTTTCATACGAACCAAGGGTTTCCTGGCTTGAGAAGCTGTTGGAACCACTGTGCTACACAATCTGTAGGGTCCTGTCCAGCCTTGCCGGTCTCCCGCCTTTCTCCCTTGTTGTGTTACTATGTTTTTTCAGTATTTTATTTAGAAATAATTATATACTCACAGGAAAGTGAAAAAATATGTACAGAGAAATCCCACGTACTGCCCACCAGTCTCCCCCAGCTGTACCCTCTCACATGAGTGTAGTACGATGTCAAAAGCAGGAAATCAAAGCTGATACAATCCACAGAGCTTATTCAGGTTGCACTTGTTTTACATGCACTCGTGTGTGTGTGTGTGTGTGTGTGTGTGTGTGTGTGTGTGTAAGATTTTGTGCAGTGTTGCCACATGCGTAGCTTCATGTAACCACCAGCAAGTCAAGGCACAGAACTGGTCCATCAGCACAGGGCTTCCTCATGCTGCCTCTTTATAGCCACACTCGCCCGAACTATTACATTTGAAACTTGCAGAGATTCGTTTCTGAACAGGTGGTAGCAGTCACATTACAGTTCAAAGGTTTTAAAGGTTCATAGTGAAAGGTCTTCTCTGCCCCAGCCCCCACCCCCAGCCATCCAGTTCTCTTCCGGGCACCCGTGTGTCCATTGCTTATATGCTCTCCAAGTTCTTTCAAATCCGTACAAGCAAACATATCTACTTTCCTTACTTTCCTCTTTCTTTTACACCAGGTAGCCCTGCCTTTTTCACATAACGATGTGTCTATCACAGAGACCATTCCACATCAGCATGTAAAGAGGAGAACACCCTGATATTTTACATCTGCATTCTGTTCTGTCCTCGAGATGCACCCTAATTCCATTCAACCAGTCCCTATTGACCATCACGTATCCCTGCACCCCCGACCCCCACCTTGAGAAAGGCTGTGGGTTGGGACATCTGGGCAAGGGCTGAGCTGAGAATCCACCACATGCAGTTTCCCCGAAGCAGTCACCCAGGTCACCGCATTCCCTTGCGCGGGTCTGAGGCTGGAGGCTAGCCCTCGGCCTGCATTGGGAAGGATAAGCCTTAGCTCATTATCCATCTCTGCCCTCCTCTTCTCCAGGCCTGTGGAGGGGCACGGCCTGGCACTTATCCCCAAGAAGGGTTCTTCCTGATCCTTTGCTGCCTCCTCAGCCATGTGTCCCAGGGCCTGCTCCGGGCTGAAATGTAGGGACAGCTGCTGCCATTCCCTTCCCGGCACGCACGTCCTGAAGTCCTCCTGCTGCGCTCTTTATTTGGGGCTCTGCTGAAAAGGGTGTGAAGTTATTGGAGGGGAGGGGCTGGCCCTCACCCAGGGTCAGGGCCAGGGCCACAGGACGACAAGGCAGCTGTGCAGGGGAGGAGGAATGTGAAGGGTGCTAGAACTATAAGCCCCGGCCCCCTGGAGAGAAGACGGGAGAACAACCAAGTTTGCCTAAAAATAGGTATCAACTCTAGTTTCTTTATCCTGTGAAAGTCTCTGCTTCCCGCATCTGCGCCCCTTAGGGCAGAATTTACATACCGCAGCATTTGCAAAGCACGGTCAAGAGTGAAACCTCCCCAGTGACTGTGTCGAAGACTTCCCGTTAGAACCCATTTCATTCTCCCCCGGGGGCAGTGATTTAGGGGGCCCACATGTCAGGGAGGGCGCAGTGCACATGGAAGATGTGGGCCTGCCCGTCGCATCTGCATGCATTTCCAACTGAAACCTGCGTGTGAATCCTTTTAAAATGCAGATCCTGATTTAGGAGATTGGGGGGTGGGGGGACCGAGACTACATTCCAACAAGCTCCCAGCTGCTGCTGATGCTGCTGGTCCCGGGCCCACGAGCAGGGTTCTAAGCCAGATCCTTCTAGTTGTCTGTAGTAATGGTGGGAGCGCAAGGCCACAGAGAAATCGGAGCAGCAGGTAATCCAAAGTGTCTTTTGAATCACTATGCACCGTCTGCTTTCTGTCCAGCAGACTAGTTCGTGATTCCGCTTTGCTAAGACTTAACATTAAAACACACTTGCGTTCTTTGAGCCCATAACAGCAGAACGGGAAGGGTCAGGAGGAAGCCAGCCTGGGACAATCAGCTGTGACTCAGACGACTGTGCGGACAGCCGTCTCAAACACTGCTCTCATTCCACTCGGCTCCGGGGAGAAATCCCTCTGTGAAAAGCCAGCTCCTGCCCCTGCCCCCTGCCAAGCTCCTGGAGACGCCAGCATGGCGGGAATTGGAGTGACCTGAGACTAGAGTGACCTAGAATTAGAGGGCTGCATTCCTGTGGCACATAGGACTTCAGTCAGGGAGCAGAATGCACTGCTGATGTGGGTGACCCCGGGGAGCAGAGCCTCTTGGTCTCTAAAGGGCTCACATTATGCCTGCCGTCTGTTCAAGGTGATAACTGTGGGGTGGCGAACAGAGAGGTCACCGTGTGGAGAAATGAACTGCCCAGCCTAAGGACTGTGGAGAGCCGAGCCTTGTGATGCCATGAATGGGTGCAATCCAGTGGCCTCTGGCTCCCCCTGGAGAGAGGCAGGGCCCTCGACCAAACCCTTCTGTCTCTCCAGGTGCTGATTCTCCTGTACATCGCTGACTGGATGGTGCACTGGATGTGGGGCCGGGGCCTGGACCCCGACAACTTCTCCATCCCGTACTTGACAGCTCTGGGAGACCTGCTTGGCACTGGGCTCCTAGCACTCAGCTTCCATGTCCTCTGGCTCATTGGGGACCGAGACACGGACGTCGGGGACTAGCCTGGTCACTCAACCTTCTCCCCACCCTCTGCACTTTCATTATGGATTTTGTCTCTCGCTCCCCTCCCCCCACCCCACTCCACACACCCACCTCTTTCTAGGACTTCACTTTGATACCGAATTCTCATTATTTTCAATGGGAATTTTTATACATTGAGCCAAGTTTGTATAGCAAAAATTCAGGCAGGACAGAGGGACTGAGGCAAGCAGGACCAGTAGGTTTTTGAGACGATCACCAAGTGCAATTTCATGGTGGGTGCCTCCAGGTGAGCTGGATCGGGGCAGGGTTTTCGTCTGGGATCTGCGAACATGTTTTGGCAAACTTAGCTTTGGCCCTAATGAGAAACCCTTTGAGAGTTGGCTCTGGTGTTTTTCCTCTCTCTCTCTCTCTCTCTCGGTTGAACAGAGGAATAAATATCCCCCTCCTCCTTCCCCTCTCACACACATACACACTTTTTCTAGAAATGGACCAGCTTCAAGGCAGGAGACAACTGCTCTTGGTTCTATAAAATGCTAGCCCTATTCTCCGCCCTCTGGACCTGGGCCCTTCTCTCTCAGACCTGTGCACATGCCCCTGGCCCAGTGGCTGGTCGGCACCACCAGCCCCTCCCAGTGATCTTTTTGCAATCGATTGTCACTTTCAGGAAGAAATGAGCAGTGGCCTGGTTTCCTTGTTGACTCATACTCACCCATAGGTTTGCCAAGATCCAGATCCTCTCCGGGCCCAGAGGACCAATTCCTTATCTCTGTTCCACCTTCATCTCTAATTGTCTCTAAGCACTACCTTCCCCAGAGCTGACCAGGTTGGGTTCCAAGATGAGGGACAGGGACGGGTCCGTGGAGAATGGTCGGGAGGGGGAGGGCCGCAGGGATGTCTCGCCGCTGCTGTTGCTCCTGAGGACACTTGGTCCCGTGGCCTCCTTACCGCTGTCACTTCGTAAAATCCCTCGTTCTGTCAATCAGTTGTCCTCTTGCTTGGCTTCTGCCCACGTTCACCATTCATTCATTTACCTGGTCAACAAGTACGCGGCCTCCCACGAGGAGTGCTGCTGCAGGTATCGTCTGGGATGTCCATTGAGCAATATTGATTGAGTGCCTACTGTGTGCTAGGTACTGTGCCAGGCACTGACCAGCCAGTGGGAAAGGAAATACAGCTCCAACCTCCCCTCATTCCCCAGGTAAAGGCCACGTGCTCCTCTCGTTTTCGAGCTGTGTTTGCATGTGTGTCACCATGCCGGGTTCTGCCTCTGGATCTCCCTCCTAGATGCCACCTGTGTAAAATGCTGACTCCAGCTACAGCTCCCGGCCCCGTGGCTCAACCATTGTCCACTTCTCTAAATGTCCCTTCCTCACCTTTGCTACTACCCTCCACGTGTCCTCACCAGCCACCCAAAAAAGGATTCAGAACTAGTAGACTAGACATCAACTACTTTTCCCTGCCTAGCACAAGGGTGGGAGAACACTGGAGTCCCTCTTTCTACATGTTACTCTGAACAGATCGGAAATCTGTCCACACACATGTACAAATCTGGGCGTTTCGGATGCAGGTTTTTTTTTCTAGCCTCTCTATCCACAGCCTTCCCAGAAACCCTCCCCTCTGCCACCTAAAGGACCCACCTCCAGGGAAAGGCGAAGGACTGACCTTGTCTCTTACCAACACCATGCCTTATCCAGGAACGTGCCCTAAACCTCCAGACGCTGTCTTCTCTCTCCTCCATTCCCACCCAGGCCACCTAGTGGAGCTAGAACCTTAGAGTCGGAAGGAATCGTAGAGGTTCTATCGGAATCGTGTCCAGCAGAGTTCATTAACACCAGCCTGGGCTTGTCTCTGCTCCTCAGGCCTTGCATTTGTCCCGTCTCCAAACACAGTCGCACGCACTCTTGTACAGGCACCAAAACCAGCTCTGCCCCTGAAGCTGTGCCCTGTGCTCCCCGTTCACCCCTGCCCTGTCGCTCACCCCTTCCTCATCTCGGCCAGGCTGCCCTGGAAGGCTCTGGAGCTTCTTTGCTGAAAAGGCAGGGAGGTAGGCGCGCCCCCAGTCCTGAGTGTGTGAGCAGAGGGAGGATTGTGGGGTGAGACGGCACGAAAACGAAGTTGACTGTCATGGAAGATTCACTTCTTTCCCCACAAAGCGCATGTACTTTCGGCCTGGCTGCAAGGAGCGACATTGGTTTACTCTTGTATCCTTAAAAAGTTACAGAACTGTGTCTTAAGAGAATTATTTATAGTTACTATAACTGATTTGACAGATGTCGACATAACTGATAAATTATATTTGGTAAATAAAGAGGACGTTTATTTAGGTGGTTGGTTCCTGTGTGTCTCGTCAAAAAGCAGCTTCAAAAGAAAAGACAAATAAAAGCAGCTTCAGCTATTGTTTTGGGCCCCTCTGTTGTCCCACCTCCCCCAGACGTGGAAAGGGGCAGAGGGTGACAGGAAATGAAGCATCTTGCCCTGGCTTGTGTTGCTCAGAGGTTAGAGCATCGGCCCACTTACCGAAGGCTCCTGGCCTCGATCCCTGGTCAAGAGCTTGTACGGGGGTTGCAGGTTCCATCCCCAGCCTTGGTTGGGGTGCAGGTGGGAGGCAACCGATCGCTGTCTCTCGCACAGGAATATTTCTCCTCCTCCCTTCCCTCTCTTTCACTCTCTAAAAATCAATGGAAAAATATCCTCGGGTGAGGATTAACAGAAAAAGAAACATCTCTGAAATGCAGAGATATGTGATAGAAAACACACATCAGTCATTTATTGAAAACACACATGGTCTATTCAAGGTGGTGACTGGGGTGGAGAACACACAGGTATGTGGTGGCCTTGGTTGCAGTATTGTGCCAAGAGGTTAAGATTCCTTCCTGCAGAGGTACCATTTGGTTGGGACAAAATTATAGCTGTTACCTGTTGAATATTTACTATGTGCTTGCACTGTAAGCCCTTAGAAAATTTATGGTGGGCTGCAGAGGGTTTGGAGTCAGGCCTTGGTTCAAATCCCAGCTCTTCGGTTTGTGTTTGTGTGAGCTCGGGCAAGTTATTTGCCCTCTTTTAAAACTTCAGTGTCCCCATCTGTACTAAAACCCATTTCCTCAGATTATTAGGAGACATCAATGAGATAATACATATAAAATACTAAGAATGCCCAGCACATAGCAAACCCAGAAATGCTAGTCAATGCTGAAGAGGAGGAGGGAGGCCAAAGGCTAAGGCAGTGTCAGCACAGTGACCATAGGTGTCAGTCGACAGTGGCTACAGGAGCAGGCAGGTGGAAAGGACACTTAGCCAAGTCTGGAGGATCTGGGAACGCTTGGAGTAACAGTAAGCAGGAGATGAGCCCGGTTTTTTTGGAAACTATAAGCAGGTCCTTGTCACTGGAGTTTGGAGGACACAGGCGACAACACCAGACCTTCTGAGGCAGATACACATGTTTGTGACAAAGCAGAGTCACAGTGGAGCCCCACCCAGGCTGTCTGACTCCAAAAATTATGCCAGAACCACTGGACCCAGGACACATCCCCTCAGGATGTGGCAGCATTATCTATATTATAAAAGGCCTGTGGCCCTAATGCCGTAACAACCAATGACTGGAGCGGGTGGGTGGGGCTTCGAGCACGGCAGGGCAGTGGGGGGGAGGGGGTGCAAGATTTTGGGCACTGGGCTTCTAGTATAGTATATACTGAATGTTCAGCGTTAGCCATCTCAGTAGTCAGCCTTCCCCCCCCCAGCTTTATTGAGGTATAATTGACAAAATTACAACATATTTAAAGTGTATAAGGTGATGATTTGATGTGCATTGTGAAAGGATTCCCCCATCGAGTTAATGAACGCATCCATTTACATATTTACTCCCTCTCCTTATTTTTGATGAGAACATTTAAGAAATTGGCATTTATAACAAGCCTGAGCTCCAGTATTAACTCTTCAAAGCAGCAATGTTAATAAGGCTACTAAGTGTTAATGGAAAGAGGACAATTGCATGTTGGTTATTATTCGTATAATGTTTTTATTTATATAATGTTTTAATACACAGTATATTACGGTATACTGTACTGTATACTTTTAAATAATAGCCTCGTTTACAACTTCAAAAGTATCTCTAATAATTGGGAAGTAGATATTATCGCCATTTTATGAGGGAGATACTGAGGCTCAGAGGAGTTAACTGTTGTGCCTCAGGACCTGTGTTCACACTCAGGTTTCCTCAGCCTGGAGCCTTCCCTCCATGCCTCAAGCCCAATGCACCAGCTGACCAAGTTGCCCTGAGTAGGGAACACGAAACCACTCCTGAAATTATCAGAAACATGGTGCCTCTTATCTTAGTTTTGTTCATGCGACACCTTGAATTACCGCAAAATGTTCATTGTCTGCTGGCAGTATCTTCCAGGGGACATTTAAAAACATGCCTCCCCCATGCCCGCCGATGTCTGAGGATATTTTTGCAACATAATTACAGGCAACACCGCCAGCCCTGAGACCAGCCAGCTGACGGTTTCCTCAAGTTTGCTGTCTTCTTCAGCTAAAATTCAGAAGCTGAATAAAGCACAGCATAGTACTGTTTACTGTGCAAAACTGTATTTTATTACATTCATTAAATATAAGCTCCCAGGAAAATGTCTGCCTTGGAAAATTTAAAAACTAAAAAACAAACAAACACCTGAAACTAGGAAACAGAAATTCCAAAAAAGTAAGTATAGTTTGGCCAGCCAGAAAAGAATGTATAAACACCATTTGAAAGACTTTCTGGCTATATTCATGTTTAGTTCCGTGTGGTTAACTAACACTACCTAGCTATTGTTGATTTTTTATTTTATTTTTTTAAATATATTTTATTAATTTTTTTTACAGAGAGGAAGGGAGAGAGATAGAGAGTTAGAAACATTGATGAGAGAGAAACATTGATCAGCTGCCTCCTGCACACCCCCTACTGGGGATGTGCCTGCAACCAAGGTACATGCCCTTGACCGGAATCGAACCTGGGACTTTTTAGTCCGAAGGCTGACGCTCTATCCACTTGAGCCAAATCGGTCAGGGCTATTGTTGATTTTTTTAAAACTAAAAGAAAAATAAGTCTAAAATAAGTTTAAGTGTTGTCATTTGGTGTGTGGTATAAATTCCTTATTTTGAACAACCTAGAACAAATTCCATATTTTGATCATTCTAGAAATTATTTTCTCTTTGTTCCTATCAAAGCAATGTTGAACAAGTAGATAGAGAACATCGCTTTGAAGGAGCTCCAAACGGTGGCCTGCCTGCGACATCCACATGTTTATCTGTCTTGACTACCACAGACGGTCACTGTGTGACTCTCACGTACACACCCAAGCTATTGAGTATCTCAGTTACTCAGAAATGAAGTATTTGGTATTTACACGTTAGAAATCCATGGAAAGAGAAACTAAAGCTTTCAGAGAATAAATGACCTGTCAGAAGGGTCAGATACGGAATATTAACTAAGATCTCTCGATTGCCAGGCAAAAAAAAACCAAATCATCCTTCCACACAGGAAGGTAGGGGAAGATGTTACCATTGCCTGAGGTACGTGGGGGAACCACTCCCAACCAGGGGGTACAGTCACTGACCCTTCTCCCTTATAATTGCCATGCTATGGAGGACAGACTGTGTGTCACAACCTCCCCCACTCTCCCCCCTCTCCACACACACACACACACACACACACACACACACACACACTGTTATGTTCTCTCTTGCTTTGCTTAGCATCTAGGTTAGTTCTTTTTCTGTATCAGAGCAAAACTGGCAGTCAAAGCTGAAACCTCTGGGAACTCCCAGAGCCTTGCTAGAATCCCCTACTCCAACCAGACACAATGGCCAGGCTGCCTTCTCCAATCAAGGCAGGCTGTTTTCTGGTTTGTCTTTTTTTTAAGTCAATAAATAAAAATCCTGTTGTCCACTTTTGGAATGTGGAAACACAGAAAACACACTGGGGATGCTATACTCTTATTCTAGGAAGTCTCCCTGATCTCTTCATGCAGCTTAATTTTTAAAATAACCATTAAGCACAAGCTTTAGAGGTAGACAGACATAGATTTGAATCACAGCTCCCTCAGCTGGTGGCCGTAATTAATCTCTTTTGATCCCCAATTGCCCCATCTGCAGAATGGGACAATAATGCCTTGTCAGTGGGGCTGTTGGGCTTGCAGAAGTTTCAATAAATAGAAGCTATTATTATTATTATTATTATTATTATTATTATTGGCCTAGTGAACAGATTCATGCACCAGTGGAGTCCCTAGGCCTGGCCTGTGCCCTCTCGAAATCTGGGACCTCTCGGGGGATGTCAGAGAGCCAGTTTCAGCCCAATCCCCACAGACCAGGTCGAGGGACCCCACCAGTGCATGAATTTGTGCACCGGTCCTCTAGTGTGCATATAAGATCTTTGGTTAATCTCTTCCCGCCCTTCCCCCTCCTCCCTTCCCTCTGAGATTCATCAGTCTGTTCCATAGTTCCATGCCTGTACATTGAGCGTCTGCCCCCTGGTGGTCAGCAGGCACCATAGCTACCGGTCGAATGGTCAGATGGTTGCTTAGGCTTTTGTATATATATAGATTATTATTATTACATAATGTTGATTGAATTGGAGGTGGTAGCAAAATGAGAAGAGAAATGCTCAAAATATACAGTTCCGGATGGTATGAAGGAGCTAATGAAGGAAGAACTGACTAGACCTGGACCTGCCTTGGGTTTTACTCATTGCTGACAAGGGCGCAAAGCGATGCAGAGAAAGACCAGCGGGCTTCACAGAACAGTCTCCTTTGGGTGAGTGCACTGTGACCCTGAGCCTGGCCTCATCCTCAGAGCTCAGAAACTGAATCTCACTCCAAAATCATCTCAGGGAGCTCACCTGGACTCACGAACTCACAGAGGCCTGCGAGGAAGACCAGAGGGTGAGTGGGCCCCACAGACATGCGTCCTGAGCAGCACATGCACTGCCTGGAAGGAAGCTGATAGGGAAGGCAGATGACCAGGAGGTACCTGGAGAGCTTGGGGTCCTAACAGAGAGATTCATTTTTTAACTTGCAAACAGAATGGCATCAGGCCTTGTTAGTTGACTGCATGAGTCTCCCTGATTCCTCGTAAGACTCTGGTCTCTGCCAAACAGAGCCGCAAAGTATGGCCAGTAGTTTCATCCCTTCTTTAGATATGTTTCTACATTCAGTCCGTCTAGTCTCCTGCCTGGGAACCTCTCATTACATGTCTATTAAGAGTTTAACTCTGAGAAGGTTAGGAAAACGATGGTATTTCCAAGCTCTTGGGGCTGGGGGTGTTGTAACTAAGATGGCCTGTAGATACAGCTTTGCCTTCCTCGCCTCTTACAAAGTTGAAAAGACATAGGAAATTAGAACAGATTCATCTGTGTTCAAAGGGGACACCTTCACTCTACAGATGCAACTTTCCCAGTGCCACATGGACAGTGGGACCACACGCTGTTTTTTGTTTTTGTTTAATATTTGTATTGATTTCAGAGAGGAAGGGAGAGAGATAGAAACATTAATGATGAGAGAGAATCATTGATGGGCTGCCTCCTGCATGCCTCACACTGGGTCTCTCTCTCATCTCTCTCTCGCTCTCGCTCTCTCCCTCCCTCTTCCCCCACTCATCCCTCCCTCCCTCCTGGGTATGTGCCCTGACCAGGAATCGAACCATGGCCTCCTGGCTCATAGGTCGACACTTAACCACTGAGCCAAGTTACACTCAGTTTTCTGAACCAAAATTTCCCATTTAGCTTCCACCCTTCTATCTTGTTTCCCTGGTCCTTATTTAGGGTGGGAAGGAGCTTATCCATGGAAGGAGACAAATGTGGCAACAAAAGCAGTAAAAACTAGTTTGATACTTTCCCTATCAGGAATGGGGAACCTTTTTTCTATCAAGGACCATTTGGATAATTATAACATCATTCGAGGGCCATACAACATGATTAACTTAAAAATTAGCTGGCTGCATTTGGTCAAACATTTAATTAATTCACCCCTCCTGCCTTGGCAGAGCCAGGCCAAACAATTTTGGGGTCCTTACACCATGGGCAGACCATTCCCCACCCTAACTGTGGCTGCAGATGGTCCCAGCTAGTCCCAGACTCTTGGGCACACGTCTGCCAGCCTCTCTCTGTCTCTGTAGCGTTTCCTAGGGCACCTCGCGGCCGAGCCTTCCAGCTGAATGCTTAGCTGGGTCACAAGCTTCCTGAGCCCGAAACAATCACCAGAAAGTTGAGATTATTTAAATGAGCCCGGAGTTTGAGGCTGAGACAGCTGGAGCCCATGCCCTGCCCCTTCTCGGGGCTCATCCTTCTCCACACTGCCAAACCACTTCCTGTGTCACGTCAGTCTCGCTTCATGCTACAAAGCATTTTCTGCTCAGTTAGCAGACAGGGGTGGACCCTCTGCAGATCGTAGATGCTCTTTCTCTTCTATTTGAAGTCAAGCTCCCAAGTCCTTCAAAGACTGCTGGTGCTGGGTCACTCCTTTAGAAAGTATTTATTGAATTCATACTGTAGGCATCACAAACAGCACGTATATGGGTTGTGGGTTCAACCCCCAGCCCTGGTCGGAGCATATTAGGGAGGCAACCAATCCATGTCTCTCACATCGATGTCTCTCTCTCTCTCTCTCTCTCTCTCTCTCTCTCTCTTCCTCCCCCACTCAGCCTGCCCTCCCACTCTCTCTAAAAATCAATGGGAAAAATATCCTCGGGTGAGGATTTAAAAAAACTTAATCCTACCCTCGAGCGCTACCCTCTTGACAGCAGTCAGGTGCCTTTCGGTTAGGGGCAAAAATAGAATATTGAGGACTAGCTATGGTTATGGGAAATGTTAATCATGCTCTGTTAACCATGATGCCTTGTGTTGGTTAAAGAAGGGACATTCTGACCTGGCTGGGGGCTATATACCCCTAGGACCTGGGACTCAACCTTGGAACCATTCTCCTTTAAGAACTGCCTATTATCATGGAAAGATGAACCACCTTGTTGCCCAAACAATGGAGTCCCACCTCGGCCTCCTACTTCCCCATGCCTGTCATCCCTACTTCCCCAGGTAATCTTTGTCCTATACTCTATATAAGCAGCTGGTTTATGGGGGGCTGCACAGCAGATTTCTGTGGATGACCCGCTGCTCTCTCATGCTGCTGGCAATACTGGAATAAAGGCTCACATATGATTCAGCTCTGTCTCTGCTGAATTGGCTCAAGTAGTGACAGGCAGCATGGACCCATAGATTGTCCAGTTACATTTCCCTTCCCCCATTTATCTCCCCCAAGAGAATCACCTTTGCCTCCCTCCTAGCTCCAAAGTCCCTTCTGTTCCTCTGTAACTTGTTTCCTTAGCCCATTTCTCCTAGGGCTCACTTTTACTACCTCTGTAACTTCCTAAATAAACTTTCTCTTATAATTTGTGTTAACGTAAAAATATTCAAACCTGTAAAGAATTTTTGTGAGTTTATCTGAGCCAAACAGTGGACAACTGCCGGGAAGCAGAATCTCAGTGGGTTGGGATAATGCTCCGGAGAGCGGTGGTTTTCATCTATTTTTATACATTGCAATCAGAGGAGGGGACGTTGCCTGGCCGACGTGGTTCAGACTTTGAATGTCGACCTATGAACTAGGAGATCATGGTTCGATTCCTGGTCAGGGCACATGACCGTGTTGCGGGCTGGATCCCCAGTGTGGGGCGCGCAAGACACAGCCAGTTGATGATTCTCTCTCATCATTGATGTTTCTGTCTCTCTCCCTCTCTCTTCCTCTCTGAAATCAATTTAAAAAAACCTTTTTTTTTTTAAAAAAAAAGGAGGAGACGAAGGTGGGTTACATAAAATCCATTGGGGATAGATTAGAGAGGCTGGAAAAGGCAACGTGGGGAAACCTCTGGGATTGGATGAAGAGTAAAACGATAGACACGTAACAGTCAATAATTAACATGATAACAATAACAATGAAGGAATTTGTGGTATCTGTCCTGGTACCCAGGCACAGTAGGTTGTGCCCCAAGGGGTTTGGAAAAAAGGAAGTTACAAGTTAACCAGACATTTCAAGGGTTTGTTATCATAGATGCAAAAAAAACAAACAGATAGGCTCAGTGAAGGTAAAGGCTCACCTTGTCAGTGAAGATACCAGCCTAGGAGGTAACTATCCAGCACAACTGCTTTTAGGTAAAGTTTAATTTCAGACCATCCTTTGTGGTTACTTTAGGTCTTTGAGTTTGCAAGACTGCCATGCAGGCCCTCTCTGAGCTTGTCAGGTTAGCATGTGGCCCTTTGGTCCACATTTGAAACAAATAAAATAGTCAAATTTACAGAATCAAAGAGTGGGAAACTGGTTGTCAAGAGCTGGGGGAGGGAGAAATAGGGAGTTCCTAATCTAGAGGCGTAAGTTTCAGTTAAGCAAGATGAATCAAGTCTGGAGAACTGTTGTACAACATTGTACTCACATTGCACATTTAAATATTTGTATCTTTCTGTATTATATCATACACTTTACAATTAGTTAAGAATGTAGATCTTATGTTAAGTGTCTCCTACAATAGAATGACTATTTTTAAATGCTTGAGGTCTGAAGTCTGAGTAAAGAAATAATAAGAACAGAAATAGGGAAGCTGAGAAAAAGAGCTGTTTTTGTGATGATGAAGCGAGAGAGAGAACTTCCAAGTGGATGTGCTTTTATGGCAGTTGAACATCATTGATTGGCAATAAAGATATAAATGAAGTCAAGACTCCGAGAAATATTTGAGGCCAACTGCGACTTACTAAATAAAGAGTTTATTTAGTCAGCTCAGGGACATAGAATTGAGCCTAAAGGAAAACATACTTAGGGAGTGACAGGATGAGAAGAAACCATGAAGGAAAAAAAGATGATCAGAAAAACAGAGGGCAAACGAGAAGGAACTGTGTCACGAAGCCATGTGAGAAACAAATTTAAGAGAGTGGGCACCCAGCCAGTGTGGCTCAGTGGTTGAACATCGACCATGAACCAGGGGGTCATGGTTTGACTCAGGTCAAGGCACATGCCCAGGTTTCAGGCTTTATTCCCAGGAGGTGTGCAAGAGGCAGCTGGTCGATGACTCTCTCAACATTGATGTTTCTGTCTCTCTCCCTCTTCCTTCCTCTCAACTATATGTTTCAATAAAAACAGACTTTTAAAAAGCATATTCAAATAAAAACGTATTTAAAAGAAGAAATTGGTCAACTATGGAAAAGCCAATGAGAACTGAGAAAAGACCATTTAAGAGGTCTGAGACATCCTGAAATGTGAGTAGCCCAGCCTGACCTCCCCTACTTAGGTAACAAACATTTGGGGCTAAATAAGTTGTGAACTACGGTGATGTTCCTTCTTCGTAGAATATAAGTGGTGGCCTCCCAGTCAGGAAACCTGGGCAGGGCTGTTTTCCCACCGCCCTGCTGCTTTCTCTAACATTCCTGAGAAAAGCATAGGAAAGGGGCTGATTTTGCTTGCCATGAAACTCATTATACCCTTAACTCTTACCAAAAAAGTGACAGGTTGAAAAACTAAAATTGTTTGCAAAACTTTAGTTTAACTATTATTCCTGAGCAACAGAGGCAACAAAAGGAGGATTCGCAATGTACTCCAATTAGCTTTCAGCTCAAAAGTTATATGAGTAGTGTAGCTAGACTAGGGATTGTGGAAGTGAGAATGACGAACTGCCTCTTGATTTCTATCTTTACTGTTCTAATTAAATGTTAATAACTTACACTAGCAGCATGGGTTTTTGTAAGGGTCAGTCTCTTGATCAAATGTCCCTGAACTTGAATATGATATTGGGATCCAGAGGGAAATGTAGGAGTTGGCTTTTATCATATTCACAAGATCCTGGATTTGTCTACCTAAGTGAAAGAACAGGAAATGGATTTCACTTGAGCTTTTATTAGTGGAAAATTTTATGAACTCTATGGAATTTTTAATCTTTGCTGCATAAAACCTTTCAAGATAACGAGGAACCTATCTGGGGACTGATAAAGGCAGATGAGATCACGTCGAACAAATCCTTCTTAAGAATCTTTTTTATTCTAGAATGATTTTTAAAACAACATTCCGAAAGTTGATAGAGTTCGCAAGCCTTGAAACTTAAGTTTCTAAAAAGCCAATACTGCGTAAACTACACTTCCCAGGAGGCCTCGCGGGCGTGCCTCCGCACTCCACTATTATTTTCGCCGCGAGAGACCCTGGGAAATGTAGTCCCCCAAACAACCAGCACGTGACGCGTGCGAAGTAGACCCGAGGGACCGCGCCAGCGGAGTCCGGCGAGTAGAGGTGAGAGCCGCTCCCTCCGCCGAGTTGGGTTTGTTTAGTGGAGGTGGGGGGCCCCCTTCTTCTGGTCCAACCCGGGAAGTGAGGTGGCCTGGTCTAGTTGCTCGCTGGAGCCGCTCCGGGGAAGTCCCGGCGGGTGCGGCACCGCCTCGCTTCATTCCGCTTCTCGGCAGCGGGGCGGGCAGCGGAGAGAAGGTGCGATCAGCCGGGGGCTCGGAGGTCGCGCCCAGCGCCCCGCGCTCCACCCAAGCTGCGGCCGCGCGGGAAGGAAGCGCGCAAAGGTCGGGTGTAGTTTCCCTTTTTGCTTTCTCGGCAGCGCAGCCCGAGCAGGCGGTGGGCGGAATGCCGAGCCTCCGTGCGAAGGGGGTCGGGAGCCACCGAGGTTAAAACCAGCGACTCCCCCGGCTTCCCGCCTCCCTGAACGCCCGCCGCGCTCGCCATGGGCAGCCGCGACCACCTGTTCAAAGTGCTGGTGGTGGGGGACGCCGCGGTGGGCAAGACGTCCCTGGTGCAGAGATACGCCCAGGACAGCTTCAGCAAACACTACAAGTCCACGGTGGGAGGTGAGCGTCCGCGGCGGGGTGGGGGCCGGGGAGCCTTCCTCGGGTCGGGAAGGCGGCGTCTGGGATCCTGGAGGGGTGCCTGCTGGGTGTTTGCTTTGCAGGCCTGTTGGGGTGTCCCCGGTCGGGTTTTCCTAACCTGAGCTGACTGCCTGGGAAGAAATGGGGCGAAGATGAGACCTGGGGAGGGGAGGGGGAGAGAATGAGCCTTGGCTGCGTCCGCCAGGGAACTCTGGGCAGGTCTCCGCGACCAGCAGAGCAGCTGAGCTCCGCGGAGGGCCTGGGGGCGCGGGGGGCAGCGGGGACTGCGGTCCGGCCTCCGCGGGCGCCCCAGGCAGCCACTGAAGGAGCAGAAAGGCATCCGCCCGGCCTAGCTTTGTTCGGGGGGTGCCTGCGTGGCAGAGTGCGGAGGCCACGCCATCAGGCGCTTGTCAGGGCAGATGAGCCACGCGTTTGTGGTCCATTGATTGCTCAAAAGAAAGGCAACCTAGGGATTCTTCAAGGGTCAGAAATATACCACTTCTCTGGCCTGTTTTTCCACCCCTTTCCCCCTCAACCTGGGTTAGGGAGGAAGGGAGAGAACACCTTAAGAGTTAATTCGTTTTTTTTTCTAGGTGTGATCTTTGGACTGTGTTTTTTCAGGTGTAGAAATGCCTTTTTGTTAAATAGAAGGTGCTTAGCTGGGCAGAGCTGGTGAAGTGGGAGAGTGACAAACATTTATTTATCTCCGTTTAAAAACAAACACGTTTTTGACACCCCTCCTCCTGCTTCTCCCGCTCCTCGCCCTCATCCCCTCTCTCACACGCCCTACCCCACCCACCCACGCTCCCCTCCCCCTGCACATCTGGGGGGGGCGGTGCGAAGGGAACCCGGGAAACCCTGCCCCTTCCCTACGCACACCCCACCCGGCGCCTCCTAGAAACCTGGCAAGGGGTTGAAGAGTGTGAATTTTCTCTCAAGTGGTTTGGGGACCTGGATCTTGGGCTGGAGACGGTTCCGAGATGGGGAGGTTGGGGGGGTGGGGAAGCGCGGTGGAAGAAAAAGCACGTTTTTTTAAGGGGAAAAAAATGTACACCAATGTAAATTTTGAAAATGTGTGCTGGTATTCATTATGGAATTTTAAAACGTTAACAAGCACATAAATATGTTCTTATTGCTTTCAGAGAGAGGAGGAGAGGGATGGAAACATCAGTGATGAGACAGGATTAGAAATTATCTTGGGCAGGAATTGGGCAGAGTATCAAGGTCCCAGAAGATTCCTAGAAAGAATATGGTTGCAATGAGAGAGAATCATTGATCAGCTGCCTCCTGCACGCCCCCTACTGGGGATCAAGCTAGCAACCCAGGCATGTGCCTTGACCTCCTGGTTCATGGTGGATGCTCAACCACTGAGCCACACTGTGGGGACTGCTCATTGTCTTCTTTCTAAGAATCCTCTGGGACCTTGTCACTCTATCCCATTCCTGCCCAAGACAATTCCCACAGCCTTATGGAAGATGTGGAATTCCCCAGAGTGTGTTTGTATCATAATCCAATTGGATTAGAAACCAAGAGTGAAATTGAATGTGAAAGAGGCAAAAGCCACCACACTGACTTAATTTCCCCTTTGCCCCCTATCATCCCTTCTCTGAGAAAACTCCCTACGTCTTCCAGAAGCTGTTTAACCTGAGATTAGTAATTGTTTTCATGATTACTCCCACCCTCCTAGTTCCGGCCTTGGACACAAATAGTATCAAATGAATTGGTTTGACAAGAGAGTAAAGCTAAAGACTCCCTTCTGCGAGTGGGTATGCATGACCTGTTCATTCGTGATACCTGAGTGTGGGCTCAGCTCAGCTCACTGAGGGCTTAAAAATTAAATGAGCCCTAACCGGTTTGGCTCAGTGGATGGAGCGTCGGCCTGCGGACTGAAAGGTCCCAGGTTCGATTCCAGTCAAGGGCATGTACCTTGGTTGCGGGCACATCCCCAGTAGGAGGTGTGCAGGAGGCAGCTGATAGATGTTTCTCTCTCATCGATGTTTCTAACTATCCCTCTCCCTTCCTCTCTGTAGAAAATCCATAAAATATATTTTTTTAAAAATTAAATGAATGAATGTGTAAGTAAATAAATAGGAGTTGTGTATCCCTGGTGTTGAAACTGCAGATTTGATCTGAGCTTTTCTATGGATTGTTTAAAGGTAAATTTTATTCAACTATGTTACACGTATATTTTCAGTGGATTTCGCTCTGAAGGTTCTCCAGTGGTCTGACTCCGAGATGGTGAGGCTGCAGCTGTGGGATATTGCAGGTAGGCTGGGAAGGCTGAATAGGAACAAAGGGAGAAGTTTTGGGATAACCAGCCAGCTCCCAGAGAAAAAGTGGGGCAGGAAAACCCGGAGTGTGTTCCCGAAGCTGGGACAGGGGAGCTGCGCGGAGGATGCCCGAGCTGAATAGACACAGGACTTTTGTAGATGTTTCTGCAGATGTCTTGCCCTGTACATGCCAAGCAGTCTGTGTGGAGGGGCTGGCAGGACGGTGGATTGTCCAGGCCACAGGTGGATGCTCCCACAGCAGGGGAGGGTGCTTGTTCCAGCTGATCTTGGTGAGAAACAAGATACTTGGGAAGTAGGGACAGTAATGATAGCTAACCCTTATTATGTGTCAAGCACTTTCCTAAACATTTTTTTATTCACTGACTCATTAATCCGGGCAATGATCCTATGGTAAAACCACTGCTCTGCTTCTAGCCCCACTTTTCAGGTGGGAAATATTTAGCCTTAAAAGCCTGACTTGTCCCAAGTCCCATAGATAGTAAATGACAGAGCAGGGATTTGGACTTGGACGATCCGGGTACAGAATCTGGACTCAACCACCATGCCTACTGCCTTCTCTCCCACAACGAAGGCAGAAAGGACAGGACAGAAGAGGGGGTTCTGGGACTGGTTCTCAGAATCCCCTTCTAGGGACCTCTCCTCTCCTCCCAGGGCAGGAGCGCTTCACATCTATGACACGACTATACTACCGCGATGCCTCTGCCTGTGTTGTTATGTTTGATGTCACCAATGCCACTACCTTCAGCAACAGCCAGAGGTGGAAGCAGGACCTGGACAGCAAGCTCACACTGCCCAACGGAGAGCCTGTGCCCTGCCTGCTCTTGGCTAACAAGGTACATGGTCAATCTAGGAAAATGGGTCCTGGCCTCAGCCGGTGGTGAGCGGGCACGCTATCTAAAATGCTCTCCCAACCCCAGCTGCCTTGGCCTGTAGCCTGAAGGGTCCCAGGTTCGATTCCTGTCAAGGGCACATGCCGGGATTGTGGGCTCGGTCCCCAGTGGGGGTGTGCAGGAGGCAGCCAATCAACCATTCTCATCATTGATGTCTCTGTCTCCCTCTCTCCCTTCAACTCTGAAATCAATAAAAATATTTAAAATAAACAGTAAAATGCTCTTCCATTCTTGTGACCCACTCTCCCTTCTCAAGTTGGCGAAATCATCTTGCCCTCCTTTCAAGGGATATTGGGACTTTCTTGGGGAAGAAAAGAATGCTGACTGTAGATTGTAGATGCTGCTGTGCTTGGCCGTTGGTGGGGAGGTTTTAAACCCACAGGTATCTGAGCTGTGTCCCTAATCTCGGGAAGTTTATGGTGTTTCCATTCTCTTTGCCAGTGTGATCTGTCCCCTTGGGCGGTGAGCCGAGACCAGGTTGACCGTTTCAGTAAGGAGAACGGTTTCACGGGTTGGACAGAAACATCCGTCAAGGAGAATAAAAACGTTAATGAGGCCATGAGGTGAGTAGCTTGTGGGCACACAGATGGACCTGTCTTCCGCTGTAGCTCCTTACGCCTTCTTTTCTTTTCTTTTTAAATCAGGAGCATAGTCTTGATTTATATTTATACTCTCAGAACCTTGAACAGTGCCTGACAAACAGCCAGTCTTAATAAATGTTTCTTTTTTTAAAATATATTTTATTGATTTTTTTACAGAGAGGAAGGGAGAGGGATAGAGAGCTAGAAACATTGGTGAGAGGGAAACATCGATCAGCTGCCTCCTGCACACCCCCTACTGGGGATGTGCCTGCAACCAAGGTACATGCCCTTGACCGGAATCGAACCTGGGACCCTTGAGTCCGCAGGCCGACGCTCCATCCACTGAGCCAAACCGGTCAGGGCATTACTCCATCTTTTAATCTCTAAACCTCACAGTGGGATTCTGCCAGGTACTTAGAAACGAAGTTTTGTTCCAGAAATCTCAAGTACAAATCAACTAGACACTGAAATAACACAGATCAGGATTCAGCTTGCTTCTGTGTCCCAAACAAAAGATAACTCTTCCTTTTCAGACAAATAAACCACATTAAATGTACTGTGTTATTGTATCAATCACAAATACCGGGTGGATGGCCAACAAGAAACATGTAGCTCTTGTTTATTTAATCTATCCACTCTGCACAGATTTCTGATTAAATTAAATAGATTTAATGACGTGCCCATCTTCCACTGCAGCCCGTTGTACCTTTTTTCTTGTTTCTGAGCAAATAAGCACAGACTGGGCCACTTGAATGCCAGCTTCTGGAGGTCAGAGATGCTGTCCTCTCTCCTGAGATAACTGAGGACAAACCTGGCGGCTTTACTGAACGCCGTGTGGCGTTCAGACAGACAATGTCTGCTGTTTCTCCCTCTCCTCGATTCCGCTTTTCAGGCTTAGCTTCTATTTGTTTTATAGAGTCCTCGTTGAAAAGATGATGAGCAATTCCAAAGAAGACATGTTTTTGTCCACCCAAGGGGACTACATCAACCTCCAAGCCAAGCCTTCTTACAGCTGGGGCTGCTGCTAAGTCCAGTTTCGCCTGTTTTCCCTCCGGTTCTAATTCCTTCCCGTGGGTTGCCCGCCCAGCAGTTGTATTAAGTACATTGGAACTGTCTCCTGCTGACTGTCCAGTAAGGAGGGCCATCATCACTAAGAAAAGACACCTGGCACCCATGTGCTTTTCTGCAGCTCCTGAATTTGGTTCTCATTTGCTGCTGACTCATGTGGTCCAGTTAGTGTCTTCCAACTCTTCCCCTTTATACTGAATTTATTGGGGTGACACTGGTTATCAAAATTATATAGGTATCATGTGCACAGTTCTACAATATGTCATCTGTACAGTTAGTGCCTTTTGTATAAGAAAAATCATCTCATCACTCTATTTGTGATCTGGGATTTTGTGAGTAGGATTAGAAATCGGTGTCTGGACCTATGAAAGTATGCTCAAAGTCACTAATCATCCGAGAGATGCAAATCAAAGCCATCTCACACCTGTCAGGATGGCTATCATCAACAAATCAACAAGCAACAAGTGCTGGAGAGGATGCGGAGGAAAAGGAACCCTTCCTGCCGGTGGGAATGCAGACTGGTGCAGCCACTATGGAAAACAGTATGGCGTTTCCTCAAAAAATTAAAAATGGAACTGTCATTTGACCCAGTAGTACCACTTCTAGGAATATATCCCAAGAAAACGGAAACAATCAGAAAGGATAGATGCACCCCTTTGTTCATAGCACAATTTGC
>PVJC01006600.1:0-54387 GCA_004026665.1 Murina feae
GCCTCCTGGACTTGGAAGTCTATTTCTTTCACCAGGTGGGGGAAGTTTTCTGTTATTATTTCTTCAAATAGGTTTTCAATATCTTGCTCTTTCTCTTCTTCTGGTACCCCTATAACTTAGCTACCTACTGGGCATAAATCTTCCTGTGTGCTAATTATTTTCAGGTTATAGTACTAAGGTATATGTATAAGTAATAATAAAATTAAAATATTTACTTCTGTTTTATAAATTTAAAAATGCATTTATATATTAATTAATGGATTTAATTATGGATTAATTACTGGGAAAGATTAATTCTAGCTCAGCAAGTGGTTGCTTCTTTAAATGCCTGAGAGCCAGTTCTCTGTAGCAGCACTATATTCTGTTCACCCATGGCTGAGTGTCACTGAGAAACGAAAGAGTTGTGACCTTTGAACCCTTTTGTAACATTTAATTAAAGGCCTTGTAGGTGTTTGTCACTGTGCTAGATACTAAGGTCCCAAAGTTGAATAAGCAATGGATATCTCCAAGTAGAAGAATAAAACAAGCAATTAAGCAAAAAATTTAAATTTATATATTGATAATTTTTAAATAGTGTCTTATACCTGAACTACCCTGTGAAGTGACCAGATAATAGAACATAGTTACATTTCTTCTATTGATTTATTTTTGGTCACAAGAGTCCCCAAAATACATTGTTACTATTGTCTCTTCTGAAAATAATTCTTGAATTACCCATGAAATTCATACTCATATCTATACCCAAGTGTCTAGGAGCAGAGAAGGTCTGTCATTTGGGGGTTACATGATTCCCAGCAAAAGAGATATGAATCCTCTTCCATGAATTTCACATCTTCTCTGGTATTGCAGAATTTCACATCTTCTCTGGTATTCTAAGACATGTCAACCACTTAACCACCAGGCCAACTCCAGTGTTATATACCGCCATGCTCGACTGGTGTGACATACTCAGGCTCCAGTTATACTTCTGTTGGACCACGTCATATCACACTGTAAAATGACATTTGAGTGCTAAGGAGTTTCCGCCTATTAGCAATAAATTCTCATGGTGTCAGTCTTTACCAAAGACCTACATGCCTTATTTACCTGAAACCATGTCATCAACTGTAGGTAGAGCACAGGAGGTTTATCTCAGTGCAGTGGCTGATGCAATGCTGTGAGCACACTCCAGCAGTTCAGATCTTTCTGGCAAACCAGGAAGATGGCAACGCCCACCTGAGCCCCTCCTAGAGCCACGTACACAGTACCCCTACCTTTACACTCATTGGCTCCCTAAGAAGATGTCCCATGATTGGCCACCTCCATCATATATACTGCTGTACTTCCTCAATAAAATTAGACCTGCATCACAGAACCTGGTCTCCGGAGTCATGCATGCAAGCATCCTAGTGCTAGGGGCCCCGTCGTCCTCACCCCTGGGAGACCCCCTGCTTCAATCAACCCAGAGTTTTCAACTCTTCAGGGTCATTTTATTTTATTTTCCCTTTCCTGTCATGAGATTGAGGATAGGACAATATCCAAATATACTATCCTGTTTCCTGACTAGAAACTCAGTGCCTAAGGTTTTAGGTTCCTCTCTTTCTGGAGGAATCTTAGGCTCCTTTTCCAAAGGTTCTCATGCTTACTGGCTTGGTGGTAAGGCTATTGTAGAGTTAGACTGAGTCATAAAATCCTAACCGTGTGTCAATACATGTTTTCTTACTTTACCTTTGTATAGCAAGCGAACACACTGAATTGAATTTTTCTTGGAAAAAAAAAAGCATTTCATTGATAGAAGAATAAGTGGAGAATTTATGTATGTACCATTGCTACTGCCACAATCAATGGCTATCTTTGTTCTCTACCTGGACAGCTACATTATTACATTTATAAAAAGTAAAATGAGCCCTGGCTGGTTTGACTCAGTGGATAGAGTATCAGCTTTCAAACTGAAGGGTTTAGGGTTCAATTCCTGGTGAAGGGCACATGCCTTGTTGCAGGCTCCATCCCCAGTAGGGAACATGCGGGAAGCAGCTGATCAATGATTCTCATCGTTGACATTTCTACCTCTCTCTCTGTCTCCCTTCTTCTCTTAAATCCATAAAAATATATTTTTTAAAAAGTAGCCCTAATCGGTTTGGCTCAATGAATAGAGCATCAGCCTGTGGACTAACAGGTCCCAGGTTCAATTCAGGTCAAGCGCAAGCACCTTGGTTGCGGGCACATCCCCAATAAGGGGTGTGTAGGAGGCAGCTAATCAGCTGATTGATGTTTCTAACTCTCTATCCCTCTCCCTTCCTCTCTGTAAAAAAAAAAAAATCAATAAAACATATTTTAAAAGAAAAAGTAAAATGAAATCTGTAAAATGTTTAAGACCATTTCTCATTTCCATATTACAGGAATATTGAGTTTGAAAGAACCTCAGCCTCTAAGGTCAAGATGTTAATGTGTGTTCTAGAACTCAAGGTCATATGTCTCTTGGGCCTTTATTCTTCATCATCAGTGGTAAAGGGAGGGTCTCACAGTATTGTACCCTGGTGTCTAGATGTCAACTCTCTCAAAAGTCAAATTTTTCATTATTTTTTTTCTTTGTCTCCTTTTTTCTCCTTTTAATATCTCTGAATATTCTATTCCCCACTGTCTCCATATCAAATTCTATCATGCAATCCTACCATATTTTCTCTACCACTGTTTCCTATATTTGCTTTCTTTCCTTTTGTGGCATTACATTGTCATTTTTCTCCTCAAATTGGCTTAACACTTCCTAATAATTTAGTGTTTGGCAGTCATTTAGTATATGAGCGTATGAGCCAAATGCCAATATTTAAAGGTGGACGATGAGGAACTCAGTAAAAAGACAGAGGAGGAAAAACAGGAGCATTGAATCAGAGAGTAGAAACAGAAATTATCCTGATCTGACATAGAAAACAATAGAAGCACTGGTATAAAATCCACCAACTCCACATAATTCTCATCTCTAAGGATGAAGGAGTGATGGGAATTTAACAACTCTGTTAAGCCAGGTAAAAGAAGTTGAATAGTCCTTTATAGCAGGGAAGATTTATAAAGACCATGCGTTTTCAGCAGGACCAAATGGTTTGAATAATACTCTCAAGGCTGAAGGAACATAAGTCACTTTCATTGCATTTTTCCCCTTAAAAAATTACTACATCTCCGCTGCTTTCCTATATACTTTCAATGGGTGTTTGTCAGAATGAGACAAGCTCTTTCACAGAAAATGCAAGCGTTACTTATGACAATAAAAATGTGGAACAGCAGTACAAACAAAACTTGTTTTCATCCTAGAAAGAAAAACAACTCGATCATTCTTCAAATCATTCACCAAGGGCTGAGTTGCCCTATATTCTCCCTCAGTGCTATTCCTCTATGTCAGTGTTTAGTCTGAAAACACTCTACTGAGTATACACTAGAGGATCTATTAAAAATTACTGTAGCACCCAGAGTGTACAGAAAATGAATTATCAATTGAGTCCTCCTGGAAATATAGCATATTTATAGTTTATTCTTATTTTGGTTAATAGAATAATTTTTGAAGATTGTTTGACAGTTGTTATTCTTCTTTATTCATTGATATAGGGGAGGAAGAAAATTTAGGTTAATATTAACTTGCACAATAAGAACCATATTTTAGAAGAACAAACATGACCATTAACATCCCATAGACTGTCATATTACTATAAACACTAACATGCATCAATATTGGAAGGATGTATTTAAACTATTTTCAAATGAGTTTTGTTTGCTTGTTGCTTTAATTTTGAAGTGTGCCTTCCTCATCCTACAGCTTTAGCATGTTTCCTCAGTATTCTATTTCTCTATTGCCATGATGTGCTCTTTGGTTTTTCCGTGCCTCATTAACTTTTCTTATCATTGTAAAAATCTGCCCTTTCATTCATATATAGCATATTTAGTGCGTATTAGCTGACTTATGAAAATCTTTTTTAAATGAGGCCATCCATCATTTTGTGTATCTCATCACATAGCTACAATCTCTTAAATTCATTATTTTCCCACATACTTTAAATAGAATTATACCTTCATTTTACATTCTTTTATGCATTTTGTTACATTTTTTTATAAACTTTGTTGGTATGATCTACAATTTTATTTTAATAGCTCATTAAATGCTGATATTTACAATTGAAAGTTTGATTAGCATTTGTCCGTTATTCAGCAAATATTTATTGAATGTCTAATATACTTCAAATAATTTGCAGGTGCTTGTGATACAGGCATGAACAAAATTAATTAAATTCTTGCATTTAAGGAGATTACATTCGAGGGGTGGGACATCAGTAGTGAACATGATAATAACCACAAAATAAAATGCATAAATGACTTATTTCATAAATAAGATACTAGAACATCAAAATAGCATAGAAAACATCTGAGGAAGAAATTTTGGTCTCTCACAGGAATAAGATCAGGAAAAATGAGGTATATCATGTAAAGTTGTTTGGGTTTGATATAACTTAGGAATAAACAAAATGTGCAGGTGAGTGACATTAAGAGCATGGTAAGTTTATGGGAAATTTAAAAAATTATTTCCTTTTCTCAGGAAGGGCACTGATGGTCTGCTGGACACAGTGAGGTCTTGAACATGGTGAAGTGGCAGGCACTGGAATCAGTAATAGTGAAGTTCCTGAACTAGAGTGTGCTTGGCAAGCTTACAGACTAGTCAGGAGGTCAAATATATAGACAACAGGGGACAAGTTGATAGTGGTGATACATTGGATGAAGAGGTTATTAGGAAATAGATCCTATATTCTCTCAGGCCTGGGGAAGAAGGAGTTATTTATTTGCTGTTTTCTGAGATAATTTCTCCTGACGATATGAAAGTTGATGATATTATGCTACGTTATTCCCTATTGAAGAATTTTCTCCAAAAAATCTGCTTTTCTTCAACCTATTTTGTGTAGTCCATATGAAAGTCCTTCTACCGATACTAGAACTTCATTAGTATTTCCTCACTGCCTGTTATATCATGAGGTTTCCCAGTCTGGCTGGTGGGAATAATCACAATTTCTATTCTTTGTGATCTCTGTATCTTGTTTTTGCTTTTTTAAAAACTTTATTGTTCAAAGTATTGCAGATGTCACCTTCTCACTGCCCATTGCCACAATAGCCAGGAAGATCCTTGGAAAATCTAAATCATAGTATGTGGCTCCCACATTCTAAACAATCTGATGTCTTTCAATCACACTTAAGTAACATATGAGTGAGATCATGTGATACTTGTCTTTCTCTGATTGGTTTATTTCACTTAGCATAGTACTCTCCAGTTCCATCCAAGCTATCTCAAAGGGTGAGGAAATGCTTCTATTTTACAACTAAATAGTATTTTATTGTGTAAATATACCACAGTTTTTTAATCCATTATCTACTGATGGGCACTTAGAGAAAAAAAACATATTTAGAGACATTGAACCATGCAACAACAGACTGATTATTTCAGAAGGGGAGGGAGAAATGGAAAGAGACTGAACGAAGAACTTGCATGAGTATACGCATATACTAGTATATATGGTCCAATAATAGTGCAGGAGGGCTGGGGAGTGAGATGGAGGGGTAAAAAGGAGGACATTTGTAATACTTTGAACAATAAAGTTTGTTTTTTTTTTAAAGAGGTACAGAGATCACAAAGAAGTGGAAATTGTGACTGTTCCCACTGGCCAGACTGAAAAACTTCATGATACATGAGGCGGTGGAAAATACTAATGAAGTCCTACTATCAGTAGAAGGACTTCCATATGGACTACATTTTCTGAAGCAAGTCTTCAGAAAATAGGTTGAATGAAAGCATATTTATTGCAGAAAATTCTTTAATAGGGAATAAAGTAGTATGGCATCATCAACTCAAATATTGTCAGGTGAAGTTATTCCAGAAAATAGCATCTTTATGAATTTTTGTGGACAGTTTTAAGTCTATTAAGTAATATACAGCTGACAGGGAGTAATGTAAGCATCCTTAAGTATATCCAGAAAAGAATATGTATGCTGTCAATCAAAACATTATCTCATTCTTTGAATAACAATGTAGATGCAGAGTTTTCATTGTTAGATATATAAATAATATTTTAATATAAAATAGATTTGCATAGAAAAACTATAATCATCATTCATAAAAATATTTTCTGGTTTGGGCAGCTTGAAGGATTATGGTGATATTACTTCTGATAATGAACATCAGAGAAAAAGATACTTTATGGAGAGAAAGGATATATTTTGACATGTTGATCCTGAGGTGCCTCAGGGGAATATATTAAAATAGATACCTAGGAGAAGTCACTAAGAACTTTGCTGTGAGTATACATGTGTGAGTATTATTCCCTACCTATTCCCAACAAAGGGAATTAAATTTTTAAGAATTAATTGACCTCTGACTTTTTCAGAATGCATAATTTGTATTTAATAAAAGCCTAATTTTTCTTAAATAAAATATATTTCTGTACTTTGTACTTCTAGCCTATTGGTCACTTTATCCTTGTCTGATTATCACATCGTGCTATTTTGACTCTAAAATATAATTTTTATTTTGTAATATGAGGTAAGGCTCTTTTCTTCTAATTATATTCCTGAATATATACACTTTTAAGTTTTCAGTTACTTTCTCCTTAAAGACAAGCCTTTGAACGTTTTTTAAAAGTTCAATTATATATATATTTTTAATATTATTTTTGTGCATACTAAAACTGCAAATTTAATTAAAGATAATTGACATACCTTTTAGCTTTGCCTTCCAGAAATATCTTTTCTATTTATCCAAACCAAAATTTCCTCTCTTTAAAAATATTTTTAATATAGAAGGTAGTATTAATTTTACTGTTGCCAAACACCCATGCAATTATTTTTTTTTAATTTGGAGTGATTTAAAAATTAAATATGATGTACTATGAAGATGTAATTTATGACTATTGATACTTTAAAGTATTTTTCCTGGCAGTTCATAGTCTTGTGAGTATTTATAGATTTTAGTAGAATCATTAGATATTTTCATATTCTCAGAGCATATTTTTCAAACAAAGAAAACCCTGATAATTCCTGTAATGTTAGAAGGGGGTTGCAGAAAAAGCACAGAGGTTATAATAGGATGAATTCAATTTAGCAAAACACCTTGAGTAAAGAGAAAATTTTTTTAGGAGAAGGCATTAAAAAGAATCCTAAAAATGTTTCATTTTTTCATGAAAAGTACCCAATAGAGACAGAGGAAGAATAAGATATGACAATTATTTGGGTTATGTATTATGCAAGGAGCTAGAGAGGGCAGGCAGGACCAGTTGGAGGGATAAGGTACAGACCTCCGGAAGGGACAGAGAAAGGTAGAGGAAGAATGAAAAGAAGAGTGGTGTTTAGGGATGAATTTGTAGGTGCTGCTGCCAAAATTTGAGGAAGTTCTTGCCTGACAGCTACTTACTCCTTAGTGCAAGAGAACTAGTAGCTGTTACTTTCTTTACTAAATTAACATCTCTGTTCTTTTATAAAATAGTGATCTTTTACAAGGTTGGTTTCAAATTAGACCTATTTTGGAAACTTTCTATAACAACACAATGGACTACTGTGTTTCTCAGACATTTTATAAAAGAGACTTTGGAAATCTTGCACACGCACTTACTTGCATTCAAATGATTTGAACGTTTTGTTTTCAAAGTACCAAAACTCAATGAAACTGGAATGTTTCTCAGTCCCATTTATACTCCATCGACTGGGACAATTTGTCAATGTCAGAATTTGTGCATTGTATTCGCAGTTGTCTCCGTGCCATTATGCTTTTGAAGATTGCATTATGTTACAGTGCTCTCAAGTCCCTCAAGCAAGAAATAAGATGGCTTCCTACAGGTAAAAATATTTTTGCATCCAAACAGATCATTTCTGTCTTCTATCCTTGCCTTTTACTGGTTTCCAATGTATGTGTGATGTTAAAAAATGAATCACAATTTTTAGTCTGTCTATAAAGTAGAACATGGACACAAAGTTTGCGGAAGCTTCATTTTTTAAATTAAGTACTGACTTTTGATAGAATTTTACTACTTTTCCATTATTTGCCAATGACCTGTTTTTCACATCTCACAAATGTTTGTGAGAAGAAAATGGACCATAGGTAGGTATGTCTCCCCTGTGCGGGTAGGGCACTTTAGGATTCTAATCCCTCTCAGCAAACCATGAACTAGTATGTCCACTAAAGTATGCTTAACCATCAGTTGGATTCTGCTTCTGCATAGGCAGGCCTGTTTCTCTTCCCACAATGCATTCAGTGGTGAAACTGGCTGTGAGTTACCTTTCTCCAGGCAGAGATCATCCCTGTGTAGAAGTTCATTTATTTTTATTTATTTGTATTGCCCATCTCTGATGGATGTTTACAAATGCATTACTTTCTAGCTTGTGTTTTTGGGCTTTTTAAATATTAGTTAAGGTGGGAGCCATGGTCTTATTACTTTCTACAGCTCAATTGGAACCTCAGTTTTCATGGATTTTAAGTTTTAATGGGGTTCTAGCTCTAATTCTAATGGGTTTCATTCATCTCTTCTCCATATGTCCATAGCTTTCTAGGCATCTCTGCTTTGATGCTTAATATACATCTCAAAATTACAATATCCAAAACTGAGCTCATGCTCATATTCCTAAAGCTGGCCTCTCCTACTATGGTTCCAAATTAGTTAATGGCAAATCTATCCTTTCAGTTGCTCAAATGAACTCTTTAATACACTTGTATTCTCACATCTGCATCTATTCTCTCAGAAAACACTTTTGCTTTTGTTCTCCAAATTATATCCCCACCTGCCTGCTTGGCTCAGTGGTTGAGGGTCGACCTAAGAACCAGGAGATCACAGTTCAATTCCTGATCAGGACACATGCCCAAGTTGTAGGCTCAGTGCCCAGTGTGTGGCATGCAGGAGGCAGCTGCTCGTCATTGATGATTCTATCTCTCTGAAATCAATTTAAAAATTTTTAAGAAAAAATCTAACCCATATCAGGCCTCTTCTTACCAACTACATTATTGTCATTCTAACCCACTGTCTCTTTTTCTAGATTGAAACTCTAATTGGCATTCTTCCTTTCACACACACCCAACTACCCACACTATAGTCATCACTGAGCAGATGGAGTGGTGCTTTCACAACATAAATCAGATCAAGATATCATTTTATTCAAAATCCTGCAATGATTCTTCAGTTTATCAGATCAAACCATAGTCTTTACAGTGGCTTATAAGGTGCTTTGTGGTTGCCCACTTACCTACCCTTGCTCTTACAGCCATCCTTATGGGAAAGAGAAGAGAGATAAATTAAGCTCTTTCTTATCTCCTATTAGAAACACACTAATCCCATTCATAGGGTCACTCTCATGACCTAAGCACATCCCAAAGTCCTCATCTCTTAATACTATCACATTGGTGGTTAGGATTTCAACATATGAATTTGAGAGGGACACAAACATTCATTCCATAACTTCTTCCATAACTTTGTGGTGAGCTAATCTTCTATCTGGCTAATTACTCTCATTAGACATTCAAATTCACATAGTCATACCACTGCTGTGTCTAGTTTCCATAGTGTGAACAGTTTTCGTTATTTATTTTTTTTATTTCTCTTAAATATTTTTCAAGTTCCTATAATAAACCAGAAATCATTCTAGTGTAGAAATGTAAAATATCTTAGAAATATATAAAACACCATCCTTTAGGCACTTGCCACTAAATATAACTATCTGCTATCCTATTCCCACGAAAACCTACCCACAGCAAATAAACTTTAGAAAGCCAGTTTAAAGAACATGTTCTCTATTTATCCACAGAAATAATGAGTTCTGTACCTATTTCAAGCAGTACACATATTTGGATACCATTATAACATTCCCAGTTAACAATTGCATTCACTAAAATACACTTTCAGATTATGTGCTTGACTTGCGGATGATTACTCAGGGAGATGGCAGTATAAATCTATTTCTGTTTTATGAGTAATGTCTTTAAGAGCATACCTATTACTTCCTCAAAGTTGCTCAAATAAGTTAGAGTACAATAAAAATATAGGCATCTTTATTCTGTGTAATAAGCATGAGTTTTGTAGTTAAATATATGTGAGTTCATCTGTCAATCTGTACCTCAAACCTTAAAATAATCTCATCATTTAGTAGTTATAATATATACTTTTTGGAAGGAAAATAAAATAAACATGTACACAGGTTTATGGAACAGAATATACAGGGAGCATTATACCTAAAGTGGACAACTGGAGACAATATAAATATCTATTAACTAGAGGCCTGGTGCACAAATTCATGCATGGGTGGGGTTCCTCGGCCCTGGCTGGTGATTGGGGCTGATCGAGACCATCTCGCCCAGTCTCAATCAGGGCTGGTTGGGGCCAGCAGGCTGGGGGAGGGACTGAGAAAGGTTGGCCAGCCAGGGGAGGGACTGCAGGAGATTGACTGGCTGTGGGAGGTTGGCTGTGGGAACACACCAACCACCAGGAGGCAGCTCCTGCATTGAGCATCTGCCCCCTGGTGGTCAGTGCACATCGTAGTGACTGGTCAACCTGTCATTTGGTCTAACAGTCATAACTGTCACTAAGGCTTTTATATATATATATATGAATAAATAAAGCACGATGCAACCATAATATGTTATACTATGAAGCCTAAAAATCTTATAAAACATTTAACAACATAATGAAAAAAGTAGGATATATGAGATGTATTATTCTGATTTTGAACAAAAGAAAAGAAAATTTCTCCTTGTAGTTAGAAAAATTGTAGAATTAAAAATAATTATTTAATTATTTTGTATACATCATTTCATTTGGATTTGGAATGATTCTGTGGTAGATGAATTATCCCTAGTATAAAGCAAGAGAACTGATGTTTTCAGATGTTAACCAACTTTCCCATTTTCAGAGGGGCGGAGAACCATGCCAGGTCCCCAGATAGTCAAGACCGATGGGAGCACAGAGGCCTTGTTGTCAGTCTACCAGAACGGCCAAGGCTGCTCTGAGCGTGTGCCTAGATGGGATGTTTGAGAACTCTGGGACTGAGAATCCCAATCAGGCCAAGATTCCATGAGCGGCTGTAAGGCCACAGCACTCTCATGGTACACTGTGCTCTTCAGTAGCCAACATGATTGATGTAACCATTGGCACAAACCCTTCTTTGTCTGAATAGTATAAAAATAGGTTACTGACCAGTTAGTAGGCTGGAGTATGGAGAGAAAGCAGCTAGGATGGAGTGCGAAGAAGAAGTCAGCTGGGATATGGAGAGATAGCAGCTGAGGATGGAGTAAGAAGAAGTCTTCTAGAGAGAGCAGCTGGGCAGGAGAGACAGGAGCAGCAGCTGGGCTAGAAAGCTCAGGTACTGCTACGATGAGGTGGTGAGTCTAGGTGGCAGAGTGCGGCAGTGGGTACAGAGACTGATTCTACTTTATGAGAAAGATGTGCATTTACCAGCCGATGTCCGGCTGCCTGCTAGTATGGACTTTGCTGGGAGGATCGTTCTTGCTGATGGCTATATAGCCACTGGCTTCTGCAATAAAGACACATTCTTATATACCCACAACCTCTCATGGCTTTTCCGCTGAGAATTAACTTCTGTCTAGTGAGCAGAAGATAAAGGAGGAACTTGGACTAAGTTCCCAACAGTTAGCACAGTGGGCAGGGTTTCAGAAGAACTAGCCCTGGCATAGTCAGGTCAGAGAATTTAGAAGAATACATGGACTCAGAGATACTCAAAACCACTCCGAGCCAGTCAGACCAGCAGAGCTGACGCAGGCTCTGGCTCTGCTCTGCCAGATGATTAGAACAAAATTTGGTAAATTGAGCTCAGGTTTTTGGATGCCAATACTAGTCCTACATTAATGTTTATCTACAAAAAGGCTATGCAATTCAACTTGTATATGCTATATATAAATGCTTCCTATCTTTACTAAAATGTGTATAAGATATGTCTGTATTACATTCTCTCTCATGTATGTTTATCTTATATTTTCTCTGAAGGATAAAATTTTCGCTTTTCTTTTCGGAGTTTTGGGTTTTATTTTATTTTTTACTTCCTACCTGTTTGATATACTCTCATGTGTAGATTATGCTTTGATTGTTTTCTAAGAATTTGCAAAACTTGTAGGCACTTTATTTAATCACTACTCTATCATAATAATATTTAGGTATCTAAGTTATAAGACAAATTAATAAGAACTTGGCCATATCCTGGTTTAAAGGGAAAGTGTCATGATCATTTAGAGAACATTAATTGATTAGCCACAGCTTTGTTGTAGAAGACAAAGAATGAATCTATTTCTTAATAAAAATATTCTAAAAATATACCTCACATTATATATGCAAAAAATAGTAAGAGAAAATTTATACATTTGACTTGTTTAAAAATATACAAGGACAATGTCATGTATAAAGTATTGGGCTTGAGTTAAATGTTGAAGTTGGAGTCTTGAGTATAATTAAATTTAAATTTAATTGGTTTCAGCTTAATAATATTTGCGATTCCTAAAATTAGTTCCTGTCAACTCTTACAACTTCATAATATTTTGTTAGCATATTGGTATATGATTTTCTTTCCTGCCAGACTATAGATTTCTTAAGGGCCAAGATCCTGTCTTACTAATATTTGTATCCATTGTATTTCTGCAGACCCGACACCTGGGAGATTTTTAAATGAGTTTTAAGAAGGAATGAATCAATGTAGACCAGATCTAGTTAAAATTTAATAATTGATGATGGGACTGTCAATACAAAATGAGATTATTTTACATTTGTAGGTAATTTGCTTAACTTTTTCTCACTGTTACATCCAGAGTAAAACCATTGTCCTATATTTCCCAAATTATTATTTATATAAAATTAGAAATTATTATGACAACAGCTTAGTACTTCTACAGTTGTAGAAAGTATGTAGAAAGATAATCCTCATTTGATATTTGCTTTTAGAACTAATGAAGGAAACATGACTTTTATAATTGTAAAGTTTTGCAATTTTGTCTTCTAATTTAAGATCATACTCTGATGCTAAGGGAAGACTCAAAAGAAAAGGCAGTGTGCTGTAATTGAAAATGCATAGGTGTCAAAATGATGTTATAAGGTCTAAGTTCATGACAGAGGCTGAACAAAATCACAGTATTTTGTTTCTAATATATTTTTATTGATTTCAGAGAGGAAGGGAGAGGGAGAGAGAGATAGAAACATCAGTGATGAGAGATAATCATTGATTGGCTACTTCCTGTATGCCCCACAGTGGGGATCTATCCCACAACCCAGGAATCAAATAGTGACCTCCTATTTCTTAGGTTGATGCGCAACTATTTAACCACACTGGCTGAGCTAAAAATCACGGTTGTTTTATTTCTTTGTTTGTTTGAATATATATATATACAAACAAACTGAGTGGCCACACACACACTCAGTGGCCAGATTATTATGACCACCTGATGTTTGTAGGTAAATTAGCTATGATTTTTCCCTGAAGTTGCTAGAGGACCAGACCATTATAAACAACTGAATAGCTCAACATACCTAAGTATCATTGCTGATCAAGTTCATCCTATCATGTTGATGGCGTATCCCGATGGAGATGGCTTCTTCCAACAAGACAATGCGACATGCCACTGTGCTCATATTCTGCAGGAGTGCTTTCAAGAACATGAGGAAAACTTTACTTTGATTAGATGGCCCCCACAATCACCAGATCTCAATCCAATTGAGCATTTGTAGAACGAAGTTAAAAGAGCCATCAGGCAGCTGGTTCCACAACCATCAAATCTCACAGAACTGGGCAGTGCTATTCATCAGGCATGGTGCCAGATTCCTCGCATCACCTTTCAACATCTTGTGGAGTCAATGCCAATGCCAAGAAGAATCGCCACAGTATTAAAGGCAAATGGTGGCCTAATGAAGTAATAATGGAGTGGTCATAATAATCTGGCCACTCAGAGTGTGTGTGTGTGTGTGTGTGTGTGTGTATATATGAGGTCCTGTGCACAAAAATTTGTGCACTCAGGGGGTGAGGGTCCCTCAGCCTGGCCTGTGCCCTCTTGCAGTCTAAGACCCTTTGGGGGATGTACACCTGCTGGTTTAGACCCACTCCCAGGGAGATCGGGCCTAAGCTGGCAGTCAAACATCCCTCTGGCAGCCTGAGAGCCCTCAGGGGATGTCCACTTGCCAGTGGGGAGCAGGCCTAAGCTGCAGTCAGACATCCTTAGTGCTGCTGAGGAGGCAGGAGAGGCTCCCGCCAGCACTGCTGTACTGGCAGCCGTCAGCCTGGCTTGTGGATGAGCAGAGCTCCCCTTGCGGGAGCACACTGACCACCAGGGGGCATCTCCTGCATTGAGTGTCTGCCTGCTGATGGTCAGTGTGTGTCATAATGACCAGTCATTCCCAGTTGTTCTGCTATTAGGGTCAATTTGCATATTAACCTTTTATTATATAGGACAGAGGCCTGGTGCACAGGTGGAGGTCAACTGGTTTGCCCTGAAGGGTGTCCTGCTGGGGTGCCTGGTCAGCCTGGGTGAGGGGCTGATGGCTGTTTGCAGGCTGGTCAAACACCCCAGGGGGGACCCTCACCCCAGGGGAGTGTGCTCAGCCTGGGTGAGGGACTGAGGGCCATTATCAGGCTGGCCATAGCCGCAGGCTGGAAGCAGGTATCTGGGATTTATTTAACTTCTAAAATTGAAACTTTGTTGCCTTGAGTGAAGCTCAGGGCCCACAGGGCAGGTGGGAATCTTGTCTTCCTTCATTGCCAGGGCAATGCAAGCCTCCTGTCTCGCTACAGTTCTCTGGCTGCTGCCATCTTTGTGACAGAGTGAGCGTTAATTTGTATATTACTCTTTTGCCTGGGCAGAAGACCCCCAAGCCCCTCCAATCACTGGCTTCACAGAGCCCAGGCCTCCATGATCACCAGCTCTGATCTGGCCCCAGGTCGTTGCTGGCTCTGCCCTTGCACCACTAGCACCCTCTGGCCAAGGCTATAGGCCTGGGCAGGAGAACTTCAGGCCGCTGTGATCACCATATCTGCCTCTGACCCACTACAGCCTCTGGTCAAGGCCACTGGCCTGGGCAGGGGATCCCCAGAACCCTGCATTGCCAGCTCCGCCCATGCCCAAGCTCTGTGACTGCAGGCTCTGCCCCTGCCCCTCCAATCACCAGCTCTGCCTCTGCCCAGGCCTTGAGATCACAGACCTTGACCCTGCCCAGGCCTGAGGCCTTTGGCCCGGGCCTTATGCCTGGGCAAGTTACCCTCATACCCCTCTGATCACTGGCTCTGCCCCTGCCCCCTCCGATCAGCAGCTCCACCCTTGCCCATGCCCGGGGCCTCTGGCAAAGGCCTCTGGCCTGGGCAGGAGACCTCCAGCCCCCTCTGATCGCCTGTTCCACCCCTGGGGCCACCCGCCTTCCCCACTACCTGCCTGGCTAACAGGCCTGATCACTTCAGTGGCAGGGCTGAGCCAGACTGGGTGCCACCATCTTGTGGCCATAAGTGCAGCCATCTTTGTCATGGAGTGATGCCTAATTTGCATATTACTATTTTATTAGATACGATATATATACTGTTTGTTGTAATCCACAAGAAAAGTATTGGAATGACATAGGCAGTCACAAATTTGTTTAAATCATTAATTAACAAGTGTGTTTTTTTTTATGTGTACAACACCATGCTAGCCCAAACATAACAAAACAAAACATCAACTTAGACTTTATTAAATGACTATGATACCTTATTTTAGAATAAAATAATAGTGACATACAATATTGTTAAAGAAAACTCTTCTTAGAAATTAAGTAGTTACTGTAAAACAGTCTCAAGTAGGTCACACAATTTAAAGAGAACAGCGGAAAATTACATCAGTTGATGTAACTGTCAGTGGAACTAACTAGTACCTGAGAATGCAACCAAATGACTTCATAGAAAAGACAAAAGTATAGGTGGGTAGTAAAAAGAATGGAAAGCATGGAAAGAGAAAAAAAGAGAGATCATCACTATAATTATGTGCTCTTAAAGGCATTGAGCCAGTGATTTACACCCCTCCCATCTCCAGGGCCCATACCACCACGGCCATTTCCATGAGTGATAATGCTCTTTAATCTCTGATTATAAATTAGGATTAAGTTATAATGTCAAGATTAGATTTCAGTTTATACTTTTATGAGAAGTTCTAGAAGCCAGTGATGATCATCCCCCTTGAAGGTACAGAGGGCAACTCTAAGTGACCATGAATGACACTTTCCTATTGAGCCAGGATATGGCTTATGTACCCTTCCACAAAGTCTTAGGTAACCACAACAGACAGATGGTAGTTAACCTGTGGGATTAAACTTATTTTCCATCTCTGAAGTTAATAAATCACATTTTTTGCGGGAAACGAGTAAACTCGTCATATCGCTTTTTATACCAAAGCGCGGGAGACGAGTTTTTTCCAAAAATGATGAGTAGAGACAGATTCCGTCAGATATGGAGGGCCTGGCATTTCAACAACAAAAATGTGCAAGACAATTCATATAGACTTTGCAAAGTCAGACCATTATTGGATTTCTTTCTTCCCGTTAAGACACGATTTGGCGGAAAAATGCCCAATTAAAAAGTTTAATAGCCTTAAACAATTATTTACCTTTTATTCACCAAATATTTATCAAAACAGTCATTGGCCTATTCTGAAAGCACTTATAGTCTGGCGAGGGAAAGGTGAAATGGAAAAGCGTAAATAAATAAGATGCCAGGTTGTATAAATACCATGAAAGAAAATTCAGCTGTGAAAGTGGGAAAAGTTGTTATTTGTATGCGATGTTGGAAGATTCACTGATGAGTCCCAAACTGAGGAAGGATTGGGCAAAACACATCAGGTGAAGGGATTGCCAAATGAAAATCTCTGAGGAGAGAGCATGCTTCGCCCGTGTTCGAACAATGCGAAGGGTAGCATGCTGGGGATAAGGTCAGTGAACTAGGAGGGCAATAATTTATAGCAAATTCCTTATCTGGTTGAGATAGCCAGTCATTGGAGGGTTCTGACTGCTGAGTGACATTATATGACCTGACCTGTATTTCTAAGGCACCTTTTGGCTACTCAGTGAGGACATATCATAAGCAATAGAGGAACAAGAACTGTTTGGAGACTGATATTAAAATCCAGGCGAAAGATAATAGGAAGAATAGTTGCCTAACTCTGGTTGGAGCCATAAATAGTAAGCAGTGGATACATTTGAAGATAGAAACAATAATCTTGGGTGATGGACTGGATGTGGAATATGAGTGAAAGAGAAAAGTATAGGATAATTTTAAGATTTTAGTTCTACCTGATAAAGTTTCGTCAAACTAAGGTCAATAAGTCGAGCAGGAGCATATTAGGAAGGTGTATGAGTCAAGATAGGCTAAGTTATATTGGGGTAACAAACAACCCCAAAATCTCACTTGCTAAACAATGAAAATGGATTGATAGCTATGCTAAAAGTCCAAAGAAAATTAACAGCAAAGGTTCTGTTTGTCACAGCCCCTCGGGTTCCCAGGCTGATTAAGACCGCATGCTGATATGTGATTTAACAATCACAGTGATACAGGTCAGAAAACATATCATATCACACACTAAATCTTAATGCTTCTTTCCAGAAATAAAACTCATAACACATTCAATACATCATTTGTCAAAGAAGGTCAAGTGCCCTCATTTCTATTTAAAAAGGCACTAGTGATTCTTTTCACCGTGTGCCTGAAAAAGGGAGGGGGGGACGGCAGGGCTGGGTGTATTTGGTTAATCACACTTAGGATTCTCCAGAAGACATTTAGATTTGAACATGGCAAGTTTGTCTTTCTACTTAGACATCCAGTTAGTGATGCCAAACAGAGTTGCCTATACAGGTATGTGGTGTAAGAACGTTATCTGGATTAGAATTAAGTATTTAAAGCCATAATCTTGGAAACCAAATATAGATAGAGAAGACATACAAATTCCCTAAGCCATGAGTCACAAAAAATTGAATGGTCAGAAAAGTAAGGGGTAACAGTAAAGGAAACTATAAAGAATCTCCATTGAGCAAGTTAAGAGGAAAACCAAGAAATGATAGTGTCCCAGAGCCAAGGGAATAAAATTATTCAGGAATGACTGAGTGATTATTTATACTTAACAATTATAATAATGAAGTTTAACTCAGCCACTAGACTTAGTTGAATGGAGGTTATTGAAGAACTTGAACGAGAATGTTTCTTTAAAGTGGTAATAAAATGCCTGATAGCGTGTTAACAGGGATTTGAAAGACATGAAGTTGAAACAGTAATTTTAAGAGTTTTGATATAAAAGGAAATACCTGGAGAGAGAATAGGGTCAAATGAGGGTTTTTCCTTTCCTCTCTTCTCTTTTAACATGAGTGATATTAAAATATGCTTTTATGCTGATGAAAATGATACAGCAGAGAGGGAAAAATGATGATGCAAAAAGAGTATTTCTGGTTCCTTCCAGAGTAAAGTGGAAATCGTGTGCTTTTGATTGAACTCATTTTGAAGTTTTAATGCCTTGAGAATTATCATACTGTTTTTCTCTCTCCATTTCTCTTTCTGTATCATGTAGAGAGCAGGAAAAAAAGGAATGCAGAAGAAGGTCAAGAGCAATCTCAGATCTGCTGGATATTATTGCAACAGCAGATTGAAGATTAGACTTTCAGAAAATTCTTTAAAATAAAATAGCTATTATAAAATATACTTAAACAAATGGAAGGACATTGTACATCAATCAATGAGAAATCTTTGCCATGTTCCAGGGCTAGAAGAAATTAGACTGACTATAAAATAGAATTACGATGACTTACAATTGAAAATTCTAATCAAATATAGGATTTTCCTAAACTAATTTTCAGCTAGTTGGGATTTTTGGAAAGGGTTGGCCTAGTGCTAATGCTATATATTTATTCAACCAGATCTTGTCTCGCCCTGCATGGTCATGTGGGGCAGACTCATGTGGAGGCATCACCTGGACACTTTTCCCAATGCAGGCTAACAAAGCACTAACAAGGAAAATTTCCAGTTCCCACCCATTATACTATATGTCCTCTGCCCATTCATTCTTCCTATTGCAGTTGATTCCTGAGGCCTCAGTTTCTCTTTTGAGTTCCCATACTTATTCATATTTCTCAAAGTGCCTTTCTTGACACTTTTCAATTTGAATTACGTAAGTGGGTGTGATTCTGTGAAAATCTTTAAATACTTTCTAGTACACATCGCATGCTTGATAGATGCTATGCTCTGTCACTGTCATTGATTTTGAGCTCACGAAGCTACAATTTTGGCCAATGGAAAAGCTCATCCAAGTTAGCTCCTGTATCCTTTTAACATGTCCTTTTCACGTTTTGAGTTCTTCCTCTCTGGTACAATAATATATTATGGGATCACTATACCTTACCCCTGCCCAGTCACCAAACTGGCTATGTCAACAGGGATCATGGTTCTTTTTAGTGAGAGATAATATCTTAAAACAAAGCATGGTGCTAATTGTGCTCCTTTTACAAGTGCCATTGATTTTTTTATGCCTTTGTCAGCTCTTAGTCCTTAAGAAATATATATATTTATTGAATCATAAGTTAATATTAACACTTTTAATTGCAATTCTGCACAATAGGTTCATTTTTCTTATCTCCTTCCATATGTATGTCTTCTTTAAAATAATTTATTCTTATAAAACTGATTATATGTCTGATGAGTTTACCTGGTGAGTTAGCCCAAGTCATTTTTTTTTGTTTTAAAACCACCAGATTTGAGGTGCTTGCTCTTGTCATAGGTAGCCTGTTTTGATTGTAGACATACTATATCTCATGTTAAAGAGCCTTGCATGCTGACAATTCAAATTCTATTTCTGGGAAAATCACATACTGCATTTTATGATAGACTATCTAAACAAGTATGTACTTTCTGGGGAAGGCTACTGAGTCAGCCTTTATGAAAAGCAGATTGAAGGCTAATATAATAATCTAGGCAAGGGATAATTAGGCTCCTGGTGCTAAAATCAATAGGAAGAAGTGGCTACATTTAAAGATGGAAATAACAGGATGAGTTATGGATTCAGTTATGAGTATTTGAGGATGAAAGAGAAAGGTCTAAGATGATTTTAGCATTTTAGATTAAAAAAAAACAACAACAACAAAAAACAACTGGAAGAATAAAGTTGCACTAAGCTAAAATGATGAAGACTGGAAAAGGAGCACATTTAGCCCCTCAGGACAGACTAATTCATGCTGTGGTAATAAATAACTCCAAACTTCTAAAAACTAAAACAACAAAGATTTATTTCTCCATCTGATTATGTTACAGAGAACCGGAATAATCAAACAATGCAGGAGAGTTTGGAGTTACACTTTATTCACTGCGGTGGGCTTAGAGAAAATGATTTCAAATTCTAAGCAAGCCTATAAGCAGAACTTCCCTTTTTATTAAGGAGCCAGCCCTCTGTGCAGTTAGTGGTTATCTCGCTGCTAGCCTTGAAAACTACACAATTCTATCCAATTAAAAAACGCACCTGGCATGGCATTGAGAGTATGGGCGTATCCAGTCTCTGGCCTACAAGGTCAGGCAGCTAAGTTTATTGTCCTCATTATTCGAGCAGACTAAGGCAGGCTAGAAAGCAAAGTTATCTTTTATAATAAGAGGGACAGCAGAGAATTCCAAACAGTAGTTTTTACAAAACAGGGGTTCGCCTTCTCAATTTCATAGTCCTTGCTCAACAAAGTATTTATAAAATTCTTTTACCTAGCAAGAACTCATTTAAACTCAAAGTTTAATCTCACCTATCCCATCTTGGGAGTTATAAAGTAAACTCACCCATTACTTGGCAGACACTTGTATTTCTTAAGATGAGCATAATTAAGAGTTGGTGACTACAGATTATAAAATGGTGGCTCTTAAGTTTGTTTTATAAAATTTTATTTATTTTTATTTCTCAAGAGACTTGTGGTTATACTATTCCCTGTGCCCTTCTTCACAAAGTGCGTTATATTCTTACAGACTGAAAGTTAAACATGTTTTTTAAAAAAATAGACAGTAAATATGGAAGTCCCTACACCATGAATGGATCCTCCTCCTATGAGGTAAATTTATGACCTGTGTTATAGCTATTTGAACTATATATTTTAATTAATACAATTTTTTTTAGATAATTAAATGTTCTGTTAACAAAGACATTGATATGATTAGTTGTAGGAAGAAAACAAGGGAAATGAATATTCAGCATAACACAAGCTTCCTATTGCTGTGTAATAATTTACCACAAATGTAGCTTAAAACACTACCCATTTATTAATTGGAAGTGCTGTAGATCAACAGCCCTAAATAATATGACTGAGTTCTCTGCTCATGATATTGCCAGGCTGAAGTCAAGACTTCTTGTCTGGAGACTCTGAGTAAAATTGTGAATCCACATTCATTCTTGTTAGCAGAAAGCAGAATCTGTCTTTGTTTTTGTTTATTTGTTTGTTTGTTTTGATGCAGGTAAAGGACTAAGTGATCCTCATTTCCTTGCCAGTCTTAGGCGGAGGGCTGCTCTTAACTCCTAGAAACTGCCTACATTCTCTCCCATGTGGCACCCTCATCCTTCAAACCAACAATGGCACAGCAAATGTATCTTGTGCTTCTGCCTTTGGCCTCAAGACCTAGCTTTAAAGGGCTCAGGTGACTAGGCTCAGGCCCAGCCAGACAATCTCCCTATCTTCAGGTCAAGCATTTTAGGACGTTAATTACATCTGAAAATCCCCTTTGCCATAGAAGATAACAGAATCACAGGAGTGATATATTGTCATATCCATAGGCTCCATGCACATAAGGTTGCTTATATAAAGGTAAGTGTCATGTAAAATTACTACACCTTGAAATTCTGTCCCCTACATAAATGTTCTCAAAAATATTAAAGTCTTTGTATTCTACCTAAAATAAATACAAAAAGTAAATGAAATGATTGTTTAGATTTGGGTAAATGACTTTTAGGTAACAAATATTAGCCTTGAGAATAAAATCATGTAAATGGTCTTCAGGTTTAAAGTGAAAAATGAGTCATTTAGAAGAAAAAATGCATAAAACAAACACTGTCCTGAAACCAAAAGTGAAACCATGAGATTGGCATATTATGAGAAAGCCACTCAAATCAAAGTTGGAAGTTGATACATTGTCCAAATGAGTAATAATAAAAAAAATATTGAAGGGCATTAGCATATTAAATAATCAAAGTCCATTGTGTTTGTAAAGGTTGAAATTGAACTGCGTTCAAATAAGAATTTAAGATTCCTATCCTATGACAAGGAATAAAGACAAAGCCTTGTTCTAAAGAAAAAGTGTCTGGAATTCTGATAAAATCAGGAGGGGGCCCCTCAAAACAGTTTCAGGGTAAATTGAATGCTCCAGCCTACATTTCTCTTCCCGTGACCTGTTAGTGCTTGACAATAATAGGGTTAGCCTAGGACAGAACAAAAGGAAATTAAAGATATCAGTGGCACCGCTTTGTGGTTTCAAAAGGCCAATCTAAGCCTTTATAAATCATCCATGTAAGATTGAGCTGTTGTTCTGGGAAATATTTTAGGTGAAAATTGCATAGTACAGCATCTATAAATATCCTCAGAATGTTTATTTCTCTACCGCTTGTACACTCACTTCTCACCCGCTAAAGGGGAAATAGCATACCATTACAGTAGATGCCTCCCTGAAAGGCCGGAAGTCGCAGCTCTGTGCACAGGAACCGCAAGATGCAAGCATCTCCATTAACCGTGCAATCTGATTATTGTCCTCTAAAAATGAACATAGGTTCGAAAGCTTATTTCCCCCAAAAGAAAGGGTAAATCAATCAATAATGACTTAGATTCTATTTCTGAACTAAAATGCTCAAGTTGTTGAATAAAATGTGTCACAATGTGACAGTGAAAAAACAACAACACACGTTTGGAAAGGCTGGGACCAATAACAAGAGAAACAAGCATTGCTTTGATGAACATTGGCATTCCTGAGATGACAATGAATGTCAAGAGGAACCCGAAATTGAAAATATTAGAGAATGGATGAAAATGCTTGCTGAGCACTTACAGAGTAGAGCCACAAACTCTCTTAGATACTTTCCTATGCTCCTCATATGGTAAACACCAGAGTTTTAATGCTTCATCATGTGGATTATGAGGTCAGTATTCTGATTAGTTCTGATTAGTTTCTACTCTTCATGTAGCAATTTGGACAACTGAAATAGTCTTTATATATAAATCCTTTACTTCATCTAAAAAGTAGAAAAAAAAAAACCTACTTATAATATTACTAGGGGCCCGGTGCACAAAAATTTGTGCACTCGGGGTGGAGGGAGTCCCTCAGCCTGGCCTGTGCCCTCTCACAGTCTGGGACCCCTCAGTGAATATCCTATGATGGCCCCAGTCTGCCAGGCACCTTCTGTGTGTGTGTGTGTGTGTGTGTGTGGCCACTGGGGATCTGCCCCCAGCCGCATCAGAGGCTCGGAGCAGTCCTCCTGTGTGTGTCTACCTGCTGGGGGCCTGCCTCCAGGCACACCGTGAAGTCTTGGAGCAGGCACACCCTCTATGTTGATCTCTCAGACTCTTGCCCTCCCCTGCATGTTGTTCTCTTTTTTGAGCTGTGGCCAGGGCTGAGTGCTGCCTGCCTCCCAAGCTTGCTTACTGCCGATCTTCCTCCAGCCACCAGAAAGCAGGGAAAACCCCGCCTCGTGGTCAGGCCAGCCTTTTCCTGCTCCCTGATCCCTGGAAGGCGTATGGGGAGCCGACAAGCAGGACCCCAGCCCCCAAGAGCTTGCTTTCCTGCTCTCCAGTGGCCCCCAAAGGGCCTGGGGAGCCACCAAGCAGACCACTGACTCTTTCCCACTCACCGGTCCCCTGCTGCCTTCCTTTCCCACTTTCCAGTGCCGCCAAGGGGTCTGGGGAGCTGCCAAGCAGGTCCCTGGCCCCTGCAGCCTTGCTTTCTCGCTTCCCGGTGCCCCGCAAAGGGCCTGGGAAGCTGCCAAGCAGGTCGAGACCGCCCCGCTGCCTCTTTCCCACTCCCCAGCCCGCCACCTTGTTTTCCCACTTCCTGGTGCCCTGCAAGGGGCCTGGGAAGCCCACCAAGCAGGCTGCTGACCCCCTGCCGCCTCTTTCCCGCTCCCCGATGCCCCTCCAAGGGCCTGGGAAGCCCACCAAGCAGGCCGCTGACCCCCTGCCGCCTCTTACCTGCTTCCCGGTGCCCTCCAACCCTGCAGCCTCCTTCCCACTCACGGGTCCTGGGTCCTGTGCTATTTCGCCCTGCAGCTGCTCTGTGCACTCGGGAGGTCCCTCAGCCCGGCCTGTGCCCTCTCACAGTCTGGGACCCCTCGGGGGATGCCCACCTGCTGGTGTGCCTGACCAGGCTGGGTGACAGGCTTTAAGGCTGCCCACAGTTCCCATTGCCCAATGTCCCAGCAAGGCCGGCTGGACACAGGTTCTGGAGTTTATCTCCTATAATTGATGCTGTTCCTTCAAGGCGAGGCCTTTTACTAAGGAAGCCTCCTCTGCCTCACCTCGTGGCTTTTATAATGAAACAATTGTTACACTTAATTGTTGCAAATGTGTGTTTTGCTTCAGGCCAAAGGCTAAGGAGACAGCAAGCAGGTAGTTTCGCTTTCGCTCCTGCTGCAACGGATGCTGCCTAAACGTTTACTCGAGTCCGTGAGTGGCGGCCGCCATGTTGGCTGGGCTAATTTGCATACAGTCACTCTGATTGGCTGTGGGCATCCCGGAGAAACGGTTAATTTTACTATTCCGCTTTTATTAGTTTAGATTGTGACAATAAATGAGATAATGCATGTAAAGCACTTAAAACATTATTCAATGTGTAAATATATTTATCATTATCTCCTAACTTTATCCTCAAAAGCTCATGTTATTGCCTTTCTGTTTATCATATTGAGAGATAGAACATCATTCCTATGCTTAAAGTGACTAAAATCAAATTCATGACTTTTACTGAACTGGAGATAAGAGTTGAGATTGCAGAGCAACAACTAACACAATAAAATTGACTTCAGGGAGAGGAAGGCCATTAGCATGCTCTCACCTGAGATAAATATAACTAGACACCAAAAACAGAGTGCAAGTAGAAGAATTCACATTTTGATGAATGTCAATATAGACAGATAAGAGCATCTGAATCTCAAAGACTAGAGAACTTGGGGGTATCCACACCTTCCTTCAGGGTCTTTCTCTAGAAGACCACCAAAAATTCATAGAAAAGATTGAAAAAAGCCCAATTTCTATTGTGGTGCAGACACGAGGGAGTTACATTTCCATAAGACAAGGGAGCTGGGAGAAATTACATTTCCATAAGACAAGGGAGCTGGGAGTAGCAAAAGGTACACATTTACAGAATAAAGGGAAGGAGGAAGAATGCCCAGGGGAAATAGGAGAACAATGAGGGAGGAGAGCCTCAAGAGTTCCATGTAAGGTTAGAATCTAACCTTTGGGGGTCGAAGGACCCTTTCACAGTGGTCACCCAAATACATCCTCCATATCAGATATTTACATTATTATTCATAACAGTAGCAACATTACAGTTATGAAGTAGCAATAAAAATAATTTTATGGTCAGGGTTCACCACAACGTGAGGAACTGTATTAAAGAGTCGCATTAGGGAGGTTGAGAACCACTGGGTTAGATCTTTGAGATCAGAAGTTGCTATGGTACCCAAACCAGAAGGGGATGGTGACCAATCAGAGGGGATATCAAGGCACAAAGATCTGCAGCCTTTATAAACCGTAGGACAAAGGGACTCAGTGGAACTCTTTCCTCCTCTCCACATGAGAGTCTGTGCTGTGGGGCTATTTCCCCATCCCCATGTGTATTGTTCTTCAATAAATTTCCACCTTTACTATACCCTCTTCTGTCCATGGTTTCGTTCTTTGACTCTGAAGGACAAAGAGCCCAAGAAAAGCCATCCTGCCCAAAGAACAGCAGGCATTCAGTCCAAAATTCCTGTATCAGAAAGATGCATTTTTCTTCAAATTTTTATTAAGGACAATTATTTGCATCATGTGCATTTTTTTTCTTTATTCTGAGAATAGAAATTAAATACTTTTCTAAAGAATATGTGCCATTTATCCACAGTTAATTACCTTTATTTCATAAAAAATAAGTGCAGATTAACTATTATATATCAACTTCTGACCTTGATAATAGCTGGGCATTTATGAAGAACTATATCTATGGAGCACACTTCCCTCTACTTAAAGCTGCTTGAAGGTAGTTTTCAGTAGATACACTAGCTTCCGAAGAAGACTCTTGAAAGACTTCACATATGTTAATTATAGCAAGCTAGACTCATAAAGCCTAGAATTTTACAACTTCTCTAAAAGCCTCAGGGAATAGAATATCTTCCAAGTCAGTGGCCAAGTTAATCCAATTATGCTTCCTTCTTTCTTTTGGCAGCCTCCCCTTTTGTACTATTGAAATCTGTAAACTTAGAAAAATGCGAAAGAAAAAAAAAATCTGAACTGTACTGCTTTCAGAGGAGTCTATATAGTTGTCAACATTGCCAACTCTATATCTATATATTATAGTTTTAGCTACATATACACACAAACCCCAAAAAGCTACTTTTGAGTTTCAAGTATCAGATTTGCAAACTCTTAATTTTAATTGAAGGGAAAGAAAACTAGGGAGCCGAAAGACTAAATACAAAGCAGACAAGGTAGAAGCATGTATGAAAATGGAACTCTGACCCACAACCTACAGGAAGCCAATTCTCTTATATACAATAAATAGCATTGGAAGTCAGTTAGATGTGTAGGAGGTCAGACAACAATCTTTAGTAACAATCCAGAAAACTCAACAATAACAATCAGCTCAAAATGGCCAGAATTTGATTAATAACTATCAGCTGCCTTATTTTTTGTCCTCATTCACAACTTAGGACCTACCAGAGAAATCCAAATGTGCGCCCCAACCAATAATAGAGGATAGCCCACTTCTAATTAGTGCGCTTACAGCTTCCCCACGCCCCAGCTCCAATCAGGGCACACCTGAAGGCGTCCCTCCTTCCACTCTAAAGTTTTCCCTCTTCTTTGCCTGCCTTTGAGTCTCTGCCAAAACACAAGTGATAGTGAGTGACTTCTCTTGCGAATGTGAGCTCAGAATAAAGCTTTTCTCATTTGGTCTTTTATTTCCACAGAGCAAAAAGTCAAAAACAACAACAACAACAAAATCTCTCTCTGTTTCAGAATCTCTAAAATGCTTTCATTTTCTTCACGGTACAAAATTTCCACTTTTATGTTTAAATATGCTCCATCCTTTTTTATTGTTTTTCCTAATATATTGTTAGTGAAAATGATTTAACTTCAGGGGGAATTTTGTAATTTATTTTGAAAGAAATTTTAGAGACAGGACAAGGAGTTTTAGGGAATTAAGAGGGCCCATGGGAGAGGAATGCATAGATGGGGACCTGAAGACACCCAAATGCTTATCTTACAGAGGACAGAGAAATGCCAAAGAACAAACGGGGAGGCAGGTATACATTTACAGAAGATAAAGAAAAGTCGTAAGGTATCAGGAAGAAGGAAACATGTTCACAGATGGTAGAGGAATGTTGCAAGACAAGGGTAGAGAAAGAAGGGGGCACCATGTGGGCGGAGCTTTGAAACTGATACTATCTAGCAGAACGACCAATGAGGAAAACCTGGGGGTCCCAGATTAAGGAAGGGTCCAACTAGAAAGGGTCATGAGAAGAGACAAAGAACTATGGTCTTTATAAACTGCAAAACAAAGAGACTCAATAGATATTTTTTGAATTTTTCCCACTAGAGAGAGAGTGAGAGAGCAGGTTTTTCCCATTTGGCGGCCCTTTCCCAGGGGGGGATGGATCCCTTTGGAACACCCCTGCCCAGATGGAGTTTGTATATGCTTCCAATAAACTTCCAGATTTTAATTAAAGAAATACGTTAGTCCGCAAATTTATTCTTCATCTTTGTTGAACAAGGACCCATGAGAAGAATCTGTACCCCAAACCTCACATTTCAATTTAAATAATGAGTTATATATTTTTTCCCTCAGTTTTCATATCTCTAGAATGGGCATATTGAGATCTTATAACTCAAAGTTTTATCAGAGGATTGAATGAGACAATGTAGATGGAGTGTTAGAAAGAATGCTGTGTGCATTTTGGATGCTCAGTGCATGTTAATACAACATTCTCCTTGGAACCAAACAGTTTCATCACATAGAAATTTGGCTGTGGCTGGGAAGACAGAAGAGACATACCTTCCCATTGTGTTTGTGTCAAGTGTGGGCTACCTAGCTGATATTTGCTACTCAGCCACTTCAGAGTTTCTCCTGCCTCACACATTGGAGATGAGGGGTGAGTGAGTTAAATTCTCATGAAATGTTCGTTTCCTGTTGAGCCTCTTTGGGAGAAGCGGTTAAAACTTTCAGATACTTACAAACATCTGAGGCACAGTAAAGAAGAAAGCTACACAATATGGAGGCATTCTTTCCTGAGGCTTCCCAAGTGTCTCACTGGATCAGCCAGTCCTGCCTCTGAAGTATGGAAATGACTGACAACAATACGAACGCACGTCAGGATGCCACCACACTGAGACAGTGCCCCAGCTGTGTGGCTGGGGCAAATAGGAGAGGGCCAAAAAGAGAGGGCAGACAAAAAAATACTGTACTCCCCGGGGCACAATGCGTTATGGCTTCAAAAGAAGGAGAGGAGTGCAGAAGTGTTATGAAAACAACAGTGGTTGTCAGACTCACCTTGCCTGAGGCATTCGGAAAGCAGGATGATTGTTTATCAAAGCCAGCAAGGATGAAGCGAACCTGTAAGAGAGAACCACAGCCCGCACTAGCTTGGGCAAAGGGTTGCTGCCTCTGAAAACCAAAGAAGTCTTGTGTGAATGCCATGTGGAAAGGATTAGAGCAAAAAGGACAGCCTTATAGTCCACAGCTGCACTCTCCAATTACAGTCGCCGTGGGGAGGCAAGGTGTCCTGAAGCTAATATTACCTAAATTCTCTGCCTGTGACCTGGATAAAGAGTTCCACTATAGCCATTTTATTCACAGATGAACAGTGTCTTGTGAATTGCTTTACGGGATCACATTAAAAAGCAAACAATACTCTAATGGGAAGTTTATAAACAGTCACATAAAATAAGGAAAAACTGATGAAGTACATGCACCTAGCTGGGAGTTTAAGTGGATAAAAATGAATAAATGTTCACTGTAATACTTTTGTTTGTTATGGGGTGTTTTTGAAGCATGTAATGAAATTTTATTAAGCGAGACATTTAAAAACTTCCCTTTAATTGAATTAAACTGCTAATATTTTGCTTCAGTTCCTGTTCTAAATTTTCCTGAAAGATATTTTATTATTGTTTCTGTGGTTATTGTGTTCAAGGCTTTAGATTTTTGCCATTCTACTACTATTGGTCCATTTATTTTATTTTATTTTTTTTGTGTACACAATTAGTGGAGAAACAAAGAATTTGAGCAGCATGTGGAGCAGAGCTGGAACTTTTTTTGAAGGTCCTTCTTATTTTCATATCTATACTAATAAAAGTGTAATGTGCTACTTACACCCGATGTCCTTCAAGAGGAAGCTGGGGCTGGAAGGGAAGCCCGGGTCCCAGGTGCCAGAGGAAGCCCCGGTGCTGGGGTGGAAGGAAGGCCCACTCTTGCACGAATTTTGTGCGTTGGGCCTCGAGTGACCTACATAAACAGATGCATACTTTCGAGGGGATTTTCACAAAGTGAACAGACTCCAGTAACTGGCATCCCAGTCAAGTCCTAGAACACTGCCATCCCCAGGAACTCTCATCTTGCCCCAGACACTATCCTTTCTTCTGTAGCCACTAGCCACACTGCTAACACCACAGATAACTTCCTCGTCTTTATTTTTTTACTTGATATAAACCTAATCGTACTACACACGTTCTTTTGAGACTATCTTCAGTTCAAAGGTATTTTTGTGGAATTAATCTATGCCATTGGGTGTAGCAGTTGTTTATTCTCACTGCTATATAGTTCTCCGTTATTTGAATATACTATAACTTATTTATACTACTGCCACTGATGAACATTTGAATTATTTTCATTTTGGCTATTATTCCTGGTAGTTTTTGTTTGTTTGTTTTTTTTAAAAATCTGTATGATTGTGGGTAAAACTATGTAGACATTTCTGTTCAGTATACTGAAACAGGTAGGGATTACTGTAACATAGTTTATGTTCCGTTTTAGTAGTAAAAATTATTTTATCTGCTATAAACAAATCTCCACAAGAAACATGGTTTGCTCTGGGGCATAAAGAGGGGAGAGAGTACTGATTTTCGGTATAAGCTAATTGGAATTTCATTTTAATTGGTTGGAAATATTACCATAATTTTAAATTAGAGATTTAGGGAAAAGTTTACTTTATTTTTAAATTAAACATTTTATTTTGAGATGTAGATTCATATGTACTTGTAAAATATAATTCAGAGGGATTCCATTTACCAAGTTATTTTATTATTACCAATATCCAGTTATTTTAATAGTAACATATTAAAAAACTATAGTGCATCCTGGCCAGTGTGGGTCAGTTGTTTGAGCATGAAGAGGTTGCTGGTTCGATTCCTACTCAGGACACATGCCCTGGTTGAGGGCTGGCTTCCCAGTTTGTTGAGATTTGTTTTATGGCAATTGCATTTTGGATTTTTAAGGCTAAATTTTTCTTCTATGACTTCCTGGTATTGTATCAATTGCAAGTTTCCACTTAAAAAACACACACACATCTATCATAATAAAAGCATAATATGCTAATTAGACTGAGTGTCCTTCCAGACATTCTTCCAGACAACCTTCCAGATGAAGCTGGGGCTGCAAAGGAAGCCCAGATCCCAGGTGCCAGAGGGAAGCTGGTGCCAGCAGCCGGGGAGAGGAAGGCCTGCTCTCGCAAAAGTTTCGTGCATCAGGCCTCTACTGATATATACTGAAATCAAGTCATCATTCAAATGGAAACTGGAAGTCCAACAACTTCAATTACTTTACAAGCAAATTAGCTTCTTTCAGAATGATGTCTGAAAAAGCAAAAATTCTGGTGCAGAGACTAGAAGAATGAAGGTTAACCAATGAGCCAGAGAAATGTGCTATGGGTTTTATAAAGTCTACTCAGTACCGTTATGTACAAGGCAACAGGCAATGTCACTTTTATATGAAATGTGAGGTCCCATTTGCTAAATCCCTTTGTACATGACAGGGTTGTTGGTTTCATGTAAGATCATCCCTACCATAAATCTACATCCCCTTAAGGTAAATGTTTTCTTTCCAATTTCACAGAAAAAGGAAAACTATTGAAAGAAGCTCCAAGATTTCCACTACTATTAATTCAAATGTCTACTACTTTTAATCCACACACCCTGCTTTAACATGGCTCTGAATGCTCAGTGTATATGTCCCATTACAAGAATCACCTTTAGTTTGCTGATGCCCTGTTTGACTTGTTTTCCTAGATTTTCACTTACCAGAGAATGAATGGGTCCAGTTTTATCTCTACTGCTCCGGGTGCTAATTTTAGCATTTACTGTAGCAGATTATTTCTGGATAGCATGAGGTACAGCTTTCTATAAAGTTAGTTCTGGTCCAAATGGCAATTGCTTATCTATGCATGGCATAGTTCTTCATGAGCTACTCACCAACAATCTCATCAGATTTTATTTCTGTGCTGGCATGTAATTGAGGTAAAAATATGTCGACTTATGGATTTACTTTTTCCTTTATATTAATTGATTCTGAGTGTTTTACATTTGTGTTTGACATTTTTGTACGGTTGTATATGTTTTATTATTCAATTAAATAGCTTTTTAAATAAAATACTTCACAAGTAATACTAATATTTGTAAAATAAATTTTATAAAAAGGAATCCTCCCTCCCTTTGAATGAGGTTGTGAATAAAAATTTGAAAAATGAAAATGATCATTGTGTTTTGAATGCTATCGTGTACTGCCCACGCATGTTGATAGCCAAATGCATAGCAGGGTTTTCCTGGTGAAATAAAGATGTGCTACATTCAGTCCCAATGGTGGGCAATAAGGTTTGTAACTGTGACAAACAAGGAGTTTCATGGAATGTGGCTCTTTTCAGCATGGAAGTTGTCCTCTTCATCGAAAAGACAGAGAACTACTCTTCAATTCTATGCAAGTGCTGCCTTTACAACACAACTCTGAGTTCTCGGGTAGATAAAGAACAGGAAAACCTGGACAAAGGAATGCCATTAGTAGTGAACATGCACCACATGTTCTGCTTAGCGTGTCAGAAGTCAAAGGTCTTCCTTAAGTTGTGTGACTTTAAGGGTGTAATAAGACCGATGCAATATAATAGACTAAAACTGAACACTTATCATAAGATCATTAAGTAATTGCAGGCGTACTAGTAATTATTAAAAATACTCTGAACTTCTTATAATTGCTCGGACATAACTGAGTGAAAATAAACATGGAGAGAGAATAGCGCAACAGACCGGAGATTTCAGTAAACCCAATAAAAATATCGTGGAGGTGGCCCACTGCGTTTGAGCTATCCTGAGGTGTATCAGTAGCCTTAGTACCTAAACACTGCTTTTCCCCATTTTTAGAGAAGAAAGATACTATGAAGTTTCTTTTTTTTTTCCCAGAGAGAAAAGGAAAGGGAGAGAGAGACAGAAACATCGATGATGAGAGAGCATCATTGATCATTGGCCCCTGCAGGCCCCACACTGGGGATCAAGCCTGCAGCCCAGGCATGTGCCCTTGACTCTTGACAGAATGGAACCTAGAATCCTTCAGTCCATAGGCCAGTGCTCTACCCACTAAGCCAAAGCAGCTTTGGATGGGAAGAAATCAACAAATAAACTCGAACACAAATATGCATACCCCATAATCTGTGGGCACAGACAATGGGGTGGTGAAGGCCTGCAGGGGGGAAGGGTGGTAGTGGGCTGGAAGAGGTTAATGGAGGGGAAAGGAGGACCTATGTAATACTTTCAACAATAAAGATTAAAAGAAAATAAAGATACTATGAACAGACACAATACCTTATATCTTCTTAACATCTCTTTTCACCTCATTCCAACTGCCTACCTTTATTGACTGCATTGATACATATCTTAAAGTTCACCATAGGCAGCAAATGTTAGCATAGTCATGATCACATCTCTAAATAAGAGAGCATAAGGGCACTAGGCATACATTAAATTAAACATTTCCCGCTAGTCTGCTCATTAGTAATAAAAAAACGAATGCTTATATGTCTTTTGCATGTTCTTCTTAACTAGGAAAAAAAAGAGCTTGAAGAGATGTATTCCCTATTTATCTTTGGAAAGAATCCCAGGACAGTTTTTTTTTTCTTTCCCTGTCTCAGAAAAAAGGAGCATAACTGAAATTTTCTTAATTATGTGAGGTGTCACCAGTAAAACGGTAGCAGCACTAGCTCAGTTCCCAGTGGGAGCAGCAGCATCCCTGAGTTTGCACAATTCTTGAATTAGTAAGCTTAGCAACAGGGGGGAGCGAGACTTGTCATTCCATTTTGTACTGAGAGAATGTTTTAAATTTACCAGTGGCATTCTGCAAATGCCTTACCCATCACCTGAGCATTGTTGTGTGATTTGAAAATGTGCTGAAAGAATGTCCACAAGACAGATTTTAGAAAAAGTTGATTTGACAATGGAATTCAACTTAGAGGAATTTAAACTTCTTTTTTTTGGTTCGCTGTACCACGATTTTTGTGAATGTACTTTAAAAGGATATATGCAGTTCACTCCATGTATGGCATTTGAAAATATGCTGTGCAAGTTGCAGATATGTTTAAAAATGATCTCAATAATAAAAAGGAAAGAAGATGTATTTATGTTCTATTTTTTCCTCATTTGGTGATTAGTCTGTTACAAACCAGCAGTTTTAAACATCACGGTAAAGGTAATAGAAATGCAGATAAGCTTATATTCAGTTAAAAGAAAAAAAGACATATGAAGAGGCAGTTTATCACTTATTTTTCCATTCATTGTCAGAATTTTAGTAGAACCACAATTCTGCTAAAAACTTTAATACTCAGAGAGAAAGGAAGTATATATTTTATACATGTAAATCACATATGTTGTGTTTTGTGTTTTTGTTTTCTTTTTCCCACATAAGGGTTGTGGTTTGCTCAGGTTGTTTTATTGGACAGCAGAAAGTGGAGCATGTTCACAGGTTTGGGAAAGTGAGACTAGAAAGGGAGTGATTGAAAATTGTGTAGAGTTAGGTGAAAACGTATGAGCTATGTACTCTGAGGAGGTGAAGAGGAAAGGTAGATTCATTAAAATTATTTTTTGCTGGGGGAAAAAAAGCAAGAAAACAGGTCTACCCCAGGTTTCTTGGGTTAGGCTAATAATAGATTTTTTTTTTGTTGCTGTTTCTTTGCTTTTCATCCTCTCCTGAGGATATATTTTCCATTGGTTTTTAGGGAGAGGGAAAGAGAGAGGGAAAGACAGACAGAAACATCCAAGTGAAAGAAACACATCGATTGGTTGCCTCTTGCACGTGCCTGCACGAGACTGCAACTGAGGTATGTTCCCTTGACCAGAATTGAACCCAGGACCGTTCGGTCCGCAGGTCAAGGCTCTATGCACTGAGCTAAACTGGCTAGGCCTTGTTTTGTTTGCTTTAATACAAGGAGTTTTAAGTAGAAGATTACACTGTTTGTTCAGTGGCTCAGTGATGGAAGGTCCAAGTTCTTGGGCACAGGACAGGAAGATGGCAGTGAATTTCATGCTGACATTCAACACTGAAGGCAGGGAGGAGAGCAACATCTGAACCTCTGCCCTCAAATTCATGAAATGCAATAACTTGCCCAGACACTTCTCCAGCAGACATCAAATTAAATTATATCCACTGAGTGACCAGATTATTATGACCGCCCCATCAGTACTTAGTTGGGCCACCTTTTGCCTTCAATACTGTGGTGATTCTTCTTGGCATTTACTCCACAAGATGTTGGAAGGTGATGCGAGGAATCTGACACCATGCCTGATGAATAACACTGTCCAGTCCTGTGAGATTTGATGGTTGTGGAACCAGCTGCCTGATGGCTTTTAACTTCGTCCCACAAATGCTCAATTGGATTGAGATCTGGTGATTGTGGGGGCCACCTAAGCAAGGTAAAGTCTCCCTCATGTTCTTGAAACCACTCCTGCACAATACGAGCACCATGGCATGGCACGTTGTCTTGTTGGTAGAAGCCATCTCCATTGGGATACGTCATCAACATGATAGGATGAACCTGATCAGCAATGATACTTAGGTATGTTGTGCTATTCAGATGTTTATACTGATCTGGCACTCTAGCAACTTCAGGGCAAAATTATAGCTAATTTGCCTACAAACATCAGGTGGTCATAATAATCTGGCCACTCAGTGTGTGTGTGTGTGTGTGTGTGTGTACATATATACATATATATGTGTGTGTGTGTGTGTACATATATACATATATATGTACATATATATGTATATGTATATATATATAAATATATATAGAGAGAGAGATCTATATTTATTATCTACATCTATACTGCCTATGAATGCTAAAAATAGAGGGAATGACATTTTTAAGACTGGCATTAATCAGTCATGATTATTGTCCTGGCATTGCCACAAAAATCAAGATTCAGTTAACAAGGAAGAAGGAGAGAAGAATAGGGGGCAGAAAAATAATGAAATCTCTAATTGGATGAAGTAAGCTGGAGTAAATATAGAAGGGGTAGACTAGAAAACTGGATTTTTTCCTATCAAGACAGAAAGTAAACAAAAACAGTAGGTGCAAATATTCTATTTATTGGTGAAACCTATTTATACAGGTTTTGGATATTTCATGTCCACTTATCCTCGATTTTTTAAAAAAGTAGTAAGGGAGTGGCAATGATTTGAAAGATATGAAAAAGTATTATCAAAAGAAGAGAGTGGATAGCTATATTGTGTTTGGGAGAAAAGTGTGCAACTTAATATTAATGTTAGCCTGAGATCATTTAGTTGGAGGCATTAGATTTTCCCCAATAATTGCACGAGCATCAGAATCAGCATGTCAGAATGTATGTGTCATTGCTATCTATATCCTCACAGCAACAAAATCCATGCCTGCGCATAGTAGAAGCTCAGCAAATATGTTTTGACTATGTGCATGATTGACTAAGTTGTTGACTGTGGAGACTTTTGTAAATTAACAGGTTCCCAAAGGGGAACGCTATCCGGGAAAAATTAGTCTATTTATGCTTATTTCTCACTCTCTGCTACTTCCAGTGATGAGAAAGACATTTTTTCCTACAACTAGGTAGTTTATGTTACACACTTGACAAAATATTTTTATTTAGCCATCTGCTTTGCCGTTCACCACAAATGGAAGCTTAATATTCCAGCATAAACAGTCATCTTGAAGAGAACTATTTGCATCCCCAAGTGTTCCTCTCCTGTTATGGATCCCAAGTAAATCACCTTCTGCTCAAGGATGCACACATTATAGAGAAAATGTCATAATGATTTTCATCACCAAGAATCACTTGCTATTTGCTAGCTGATAGGGTACTATTTAACTTCTCCCAGTTGGAAATGTCAGTCAGCACTCACTCTTGCATTATGTCAAAATGCATAATGACTTTCTATTAAAGACAGATAATTTTGAGGTCTGCTTCAAAGTGCATCATTATCATCATTTTTGAAATGCTAGCTATCTTGTTCTCAAGAATCGTTTATGGAACCTGCTTTTTCAATGTAAAAAAATTTTTTTCATAATTCTTCTACTTATCTCAGAAAACAAGCTACTTCCTTTAGTTGCATTTAGCACCTGTATTCAAAGCAGTTTAATTTTTTCTGGTTATTAAATAAATTATATTCACAAAGCTAAAGAGTTTCAGTTTCATCTGAACAGACAGATGGCTTCTGTGGAAAAATATGCTGTAACTCCTTGATTTTATCTCTAAAACAATCATTTTCTTTTTCTCTTCAGGATGTAATATCTTGGACCAGTTGTATTAGAAAAAGGTGAAATAAGCATTCTTCTTTTGCCCATGTCAACTCCAAATTAAATCCTGCCAATTGTAATCTCTTGTTTTTAAAGTTTCCTCAAACTTTGCATATTTCTGCCTATTTTGACTGCTCAGATTCTCTACCTGACAACACTTTCGTTTGGCTTTCAGAGCGGCATCTACTCCTGAGCTCTTCCATCACCAGTTGCTGTTCCTCTTCATGTTTTTGTGGCCCCTCAACTCTCTACCCTCATATCACCCTTAGGTTTAGCCCTTAGAGCACTTTTTTCTCCTTTTCTGACCTTACTCCCTTTGTAAACAGATAGACATACACACTCATGCCACTATAGTTTATATCTAGAGCTCAGTGATCAACCCTAAACTTCAGATTCTTAAATCCAAATCCCTACTGTACTTTGCTGAGTTTCTATTAGATATGTCAAAATGAACATAGCAAAAACATGTCCTTGCTCTCTCAACCCTCTTTTTGACAATTTTCCAGTCTCAGTTAATGGTAAGTCCATCTTTCCATGTTTTTAGACCAAAATTCTAGCAATTGTTTTTCACTATTCTTTATCTTTCACATCCCAAATCCAATCCATCATTTTATCTGTATGCTTCACCTTCTAAAATATATCTTTCCATCTCTGTTCCAGCAATGTCTTCATTATTACCAGAGCTGGTCTAAATCTTCATCATTCTTGCTAAAGCTCTTTTTAAAAAAAAATATGTTTTTATAGATTTCAGAGAGAGGAAGGCAGAAGGGGAAAGAGAGACAGAAACATCAATGATGAGAGAGAATCATCCATCCACTGCTCCCTTCATGGCCCCTGCTGGGGATTGAGCCTCCAATCCTAGCATGTGCCCTCCTGACCATTGATTCACACCCAACCACTGAGCCACATCATCTGACCTTGCTAAAGTACTTATTGCAAGAGATACCTTACTGATCTCAATGATCACTAATCAATTTTAAGTTTTTTTCTGCTTGTACACAAGTAGTTCTCCCTTTTGCCCAGAGTACAGTGAGTGATCAGGAGCAGATTGCAGGCCATGCCTTCTATACTGGGTATCCATGACAATACTATGCTAGCAGCTTTCCTGGCATAAAGAGCAGGACCAAGTATGGTATTTCAAAATATATCTAAACTACTAAATTACTTCCCAGAATCTACCACTTGGTTAAAATAATGATTACATTTGGAAGACTAAATATTTACTAAACTTCTAGTTGTGTAATCTGGGCCTCTGTGGTATCATCTAACTAAATAGCATTGAACATGGCCATCTGGAACAGAACATGTTGCTTAAATAATTATCTTCTTGTCCTAGATTGTCTAGATTTACTTGCCTCTGAGCTCCCTGAGACCAGGGTCCATGTTGTGACTTATCTTTTATACAGAGACTAGCTCACTGCCTAGCACGCAATAGGTCATTTGTGAAGGTTATTTGATTGGGATTATCTGTTGTGCTATTGATTTACACTTACACAATTGATTGCATAAAAGATATTCTCTACACATGATAAACAATAGGAGGAAAATGTAATTCTGTGGCTCTTCTGGAATGGGCTTAAATCCAGCCATTTCTCTGCTTTTGTTTGTCAAGAAGAGAATAATAAAATAAATTATAACAAGCTGTTCATTTACTTGTCAGTTTTCTGCCACTTTCCTGACATCACTTAGGTCTAATGCAATTTTTTTTAATTTTCTTTATAGTTGCCAATGTTTTTAATGGGGTGGGGGATCTCTTGAAGTCTAGCTAGAGTTTTCAGCTTTCTCTCAGACTCTTTGATGTATTTCAGTAAGCATGGCACTTAAGAAGTGCATTTTGTCCTCATTCACCTCTACCCCCACTGCTGTCAAAAGAAAACACACACACACACACAAAAAAAAAAAACCAAAAAAAAAAAAAAAACCAACAAAAAAAATATGAAAAAACAAAAGACAAGCGTGGGGCTGATATATTTAGTTCTTATTTCTCATTTTGACACTCTTTTTCACAGTCTCTGATGTAGTCACTCGGCCATCTCACACATTCAAAGACTCTGAAAACTGTTCTCACCATAGCAAAACCACTGAAGAAAGATGCTTCACAGCCTGATGAACACCCTTTGTGGTTGCAAATATACCTTATTCACTCAATAACTTTCCAGCAGAAAACTTAAACATAACACAGAAAAATTAAGGCTATCATTGCCCCATACAAACTTTTTTTCTTTTTGTAAAACTAACCTAGCCTTAGCATAATGTGTTGGGAGAAATTAAGGTGGTTTTTATACAAGAAAAAGTTACACTGTATATTTTATTCATCTGAACATTTAAAAATATACTGCTTTAAAAATAATTCTTTCAAAGCAGCATCCAACATAAAGAAACTAATACAGGGCGTGACAAAAGTAGGTTAACAATTGTGAGTACTCGACACTGAGTTTATTCTTGTATCATTTTTTTATTAACTAGAGTCCCAGTGTACAGATTCGTACACATTGAATGGAAATTAATTACAAGAAAGATTTGTGTGGCAATTACATTACTGCAAAAAATTACATGTCAAAATAGTTTTATATAATATAGTATTATCTATCTACATATATAAAAGCCTAAGCAGCTGTTATGACCTATTATGAGCTATTATGCACACTGACCACCAAGGGGCAGATGCTCAGTGCAGGAACTGCCCCCTGGTGATTCGTGTGCTCCCATAGCCAACTTTCTGAGGCTGGCCAAACTCCCACAGTCCTCCCCCACACCTTGGCCAGCCATGGACCCTCCCCCAGTCAGCCAGCCCCAATAGGCCCTAGTAGCTCCAATCGCTGGCCAGGCTGAGGGACCCCACCTGTGTACGAATTCATGCACTGAGCCTCTAATATATATATAAAAGGCTAAGTGACTGACCGTACAAACAACCAGCCAGTGTAAATAATGTCATGCTTTATGCTGTAGATGTGAAAGAGAGGAGGATATAAGTGTGAAGTCACACTGATATTCATTAGGTTACCATAAAAACATCACTTGTCTTTCAACACATCAGATGTTTTGCTTACAATTTTTGGCAATCTGATAAAAAAGATCAATACTATTCAATAATAATACACTCATTAATGGTGTGGGGCTCATTATTGTGTCCACTATTAAAGACTGATGAATAAACCGTGATGTGGTTCACTTTGAATGTCATCAAAAACAACAAAATTCATGATTGACAATGACAGATTGAAACACAGGCATGAATTGGCAGCAATGAGAACTTTATATATATTGTGTATTTGCAAGTAAACATTTATTTTTAAACTAGAGGCCCAGTGCACGAAAATTCATGCACTGGAGTGGGGCATCCCTCAGCTTGACCTGCCCCCTCTCGCAGTCCAGGAGCCCTCAGGGGCAGAAGGCGACCTGGTGATCAGGGGAAGGTGATGCCCCATCACCCCTCTGATGCTGCCTCTGCTGGCAGTGTGAGCCTCAGCCGGTCCTGGTTACCTGAGCCTCAGGTGGCCCTCGGCAGCTGGGAGGCTGAGGGGGCTGGGGAACTCTGGAGGCAGGCATGTGGAGCAACTGGGTCTGCCTGAGGGCAGGCCTGGCCTTGCAGCATGCCTGCCACCCCCATGGGGCTGAAGGAATTGGGCACTGCCATCTTGTGTCTGTGGGCGCCACCATCTTTGAGGGTGTGGCAGTCGATTAGCATATTCCCTCCTTATTGGCTGTGGCACCAACATCTTTCAGATGGGATGAGGGTCAATTAGCATATTTCCTCTTTATTAGATAAGATTGCCAGTGTGTATGCCATCCTTTATGCTGGTCAGTACGTCAGATGATTGGTCACTGAGCCATATATATATGGCTAGTCTATATATAGAGAGAGACTAGAGGCCCAATGCATGAAACTAGTGCATAAGTAGGTTCCCTAGCGGCTGCTGGCTGCCAATCAGGGTGCCTCCCTTCCCCTGGCCACCTGCTGCAGCCACCACTGACCCAGCCCCCTGGTCCAATTCCCAGTCAAGGAGTAAATTTGCATATTAGGCTTTTATTATATAGAATTATTGTATTTTTTTATACACACAACTATTAAACTGATTTTTGCACTATCTTGTATTTTCTCAGTGTTTCTATCACTTATTACTATTAATATAGCATCACAACACAAATTAGCTTAGGCACAAAAATAAATTTGTTGGGATAAGTAATGGAAAAACCTAGAATGTTTTGGCTTTGGGCTCAAGAAATAGCTTCAGGGATCCTTTTCTTTCATTCTGTTTTGATGGTGGGGATGACTTTCATCCTGACATTGGAAAAGCCCTGTGGAAAGAAAATCTTCTTAAGGCTTAGGCAGAAGCGCACCCTACGGCACTCAGCTTGGAGAAGTTGTGTACTCCATCTTTCCATAAACTCATCACTGGCTAGGAAGATTGGGTAATGCTGCTGGGCAGATCTGAGGCACAAGCCCATGTGGGTCACTCCCAGAGAATTACGTTGTTTTTCAGAGAAAAAAAGGGATTTGTAACTAGAGAAAGAGTAAAGGCTTCCCATCTCAATCTACAACAGTCGGTGTCCATGGCTGACATATAACACTATGCCAGTTACAAAGGGCGGAAACCGAGGCTCAACTTTCCACAAGTGGGCTGAGGTCACATTGGCGCCTTTGATCACTGTAAGCAGCAGAAGACAGAAGCTTCTCCAGTCATTGAGATGTGAACGTGTTCTTTCTTATGCACATGGGCTTTTCCATCATCCAAAATCTTGGAACATTCATGGCTCAGTTACTTGACCAATTTTTTTCAGTGCTTTGTTCAAACAAAAAATATCAGTCCTGTCTGCGATATTACGCTGTCAAGAAGAGATATAGGGAAAAGAGCAGGATCTGAACCTGTGTTTAACAAAGACTGGAGGGAAGTGGGGTCATTAAGCGAACCTGGTGTTTGCAAATGATCAATTGCTGTAATATAAATTCCATAATAATATATTTATTTCCTTAAAAATCTAGTTTAATTCATACTTCCCCAAACCACAAAATCCTGGGATTTTTTTTAAAGATAATATTAACAGTAATCAATTTCCTTTTGCTGGTTCTTCCCATTCATCCCCACACCCCAATATAAGTTATTGCCATTAAATTCTTGTGATCTGAAGGAAGTCATGTTTGCATTTTCAGGTACATCAAATACTAATATAAGTTCCTTTCCTTCTCTTCATACACAAATTTTAATCTCCTTTTCTCCCCTAATCATTAAATTGTCATTTCATTCTCCTGTGCTACAGCCACCGAAATTCACATCTCTTGGAGTTCTAGATTTTTGTTCTCAAATTCCTAATGTTCAGGTTCTTGACTATTCATGCCTCCACTCTTCCCAAAAACCCCTACTTTTTGATTCTCTGGATGATCAAGTATTTAGCTAGGAAACTATATAATGTATACATATAAAGAAAAATATTCTTGCTCTTGAACTAATACATTAGTCTTTATCCCATATTTGTCTATTTCATCTCCATTTCCTGAAGATCTTGTCTATGTCCAAGCAAGAAACTCCATGGTATGAATTTTTATGCATTCTGCCTTATCAATAGAAAGATCTTTTCCTATCCTTATAGTCAAATCTTACCCATGGAATTGTTATGGCCAGAGAAACCTATCTTTTAAGCTCTGTATTCAAAGAGGTAAATCAAAAAGCGACTGGTTTCTAAAGTTACTCTCAAAATGAGTCTCGTAGCTATACTAGATAAAGTGTGAAAAGTAGTCTTAAAATTCTCATATACCAGATTCTGATAAATATATCCAAGAGGGTTTTACTTGAAATCCTCATGTATTTTCAATAGCATTTTTGAGACTATTAGGCCTGATAAAACTTAAGTATGCCATTTTGTAGTCTCATGATATGAATTTACCTGTATCGTTCATAGGCAAATGCATGACATTTTTTTCTATTTGTTGCTATAAAAATTTGAGTTAGACTAGGATAAGGCATGATGCACACAGGTTTTGATTTTTTTTTATCATAAATGATCCTGAACTGAACTAAAATCAGTCATTTATTTCTCTTATGCAAGCAATACATTATATGTTCACTTCATAAAACATAAACCCTCGAATGGCTCCTCCAACTCTCCTTCTAAAGTATGTGTGATGCTTTTATGATTTTCTTATTGTTCCCCAGCAGCACTCCGCAAAAACAAAACAAAAAACACCAGCTCCATCACCAAACACATTGACTGAAGGCTGATGCTCAAATAGATGACTAATTTTTATCTCTCTTGGCAACGCTTACCTAGTAACTATACAACATTTCAATCTCAGTACAAATGACTAAGACTTAACAAACTATCACTTGACTCAATATTAAGTTTCCACAATCCTCTTATGTTTTTTTTTTTTTTGTTTCATCAGATTCCAATATTATATTCTTATACTTATAGTGATAATCACTTTTGCAAGCTTCTTTTCTTCCTCTGCTCCTTCTTAAAATGTTGAATTTTCTTTTTTGGAAAAGAATCTCTATGCCTCCTGGATATTTCACTTCCACCCAAGGTTTCAATCACCACATGTAACTGTACCGCCAACATTTGCCTCCAGGGAGATTTCTCCTCTAACCTCAACTCCATAAGAAGACATTTGAACATGGAAGTAAAAATAAATATTATTTTTTCATAATTCAGTTAATTTCGCATTGCACTTTTTTTCTAAATGGAATTTAGCCTTCCTCTTTTCACCTGATCATCTTGTAAGACTCAGTGAAAGCATCGGAACTTTGTCTCTTTTCTGTGTGGAATGAATCCCCCCACCCTTTGTGTTGTTCACATTGCATCATAGCATAAGTAATACTTGATTGGCTGGTACTTATATGAACATTTACATGGAATGTATTAAAGTTTTTAAGAAAAACGATTGTATTTGAAGTTTTAGATGTTTTTGAAATATCTAAGTTTTGTGAAAGTTTTTTTGAAAGTTATAGATTTGATAGTTTTTTTTAATGCAAATTCTTTTAAGCTGTTGAAGTAGAGGTTTTTTTATAGTCTGTATTTTTACAATCAATAGACTATGCACTTCAGCATGTGCATATAGTTCCTTTATATTTTTTGATATTAAAAAATTGGGATGAATAATGAAGGGTTATATATTTTTTTATTTTAAAAAATACATATAGATATGCAAAAATCTTGGGTAGGTAATATATGTTATTTTTGGTATCAATATAATGTTTTTTTAATATTCTTTCTTCCTCACCCAAGGATATTTTTCCTATTGCTTTTCAGAAAGAGTGAAAGGGAGGGAGGGTGGGGAGGAAGGGAGAAAGAGAGAGAGAGAGAGAGAGAGAGAGAGAGAGAGAGAGAGAGAGAGAGACATCGATGTGAGACATATTGACATTGCCTCCCACACGTGCCTCGACCTGGGGCAGAAAGCAAACTTGCAACCCAGGTATGTGCCCTTAATTGAATTTGAACCCAAGACCTTCAGTGCACAGGCTGATAGGCTAACAACTGAGCAACACTGGCTGGTGTGAAAGAACACTTCTGCTTATGCTCATCTTCATGATGGAATCTCAGAGTGGTAGTTCCATATTGATTAAAAAACCATTGCACTGGAGTTGGAAAAATGTCCACCACGCTGTCTCACACCCATGCAGCTGGTACCGGAGAAGGTCATAATGATTTAAAGGGGTCACTTGCACTTCTAATAACTCAAAATATTTTTTATATACAACTTATGCTGGGTTGAATAATAGTCTACAAAATTTCATATCCATCTAGGTGGGAGATGGGTAGAGGGGGCTAAAAGGGGGGGGGGAACTGTAATACTCTCATTAATAAAACAAATTAAAATTTGAAAATCATGCCCTTTCAGATCTTATATATATATTATATGTCTTTAAAGATATAATCTAGTTAAGATCATAGTAAGTTATGATGGGCACTAAATCCAATATGAATGGTGTCCTTATAATAGAAAAAAATTGGACAGGGAGATACCCAGAAAACACATGAATTAAATAATACAATATGCTTAATTACCTTCTTTCTTGTGCCCAGGAAAAGTAACTCCTGCATTCATAAATCAATTCTATAAAACTGAAAGATGAGGCTGAACATCATGAGGGAATTGCAGTAAAATGATTTTCTCAGACTAGCGACATGTGTACTTTTAACCATAGTTACAATTTTAATCTGCATTGTCTGAGTCAAATTCCAGAATGCTTTTATATTTATTTAACAGAGGCCTGGTGCACAAAAATTTGTGCAGTCAGGGGTCAGGGGGGGTCCCTCAGCACAGCCTGTGCCCTCTCACAGGGACCCCTCAGGGGATGTCTTCCTGCTGGCTTAGGCCGGCTCCCTGGGGAATCAGACCTAAGCTGGCAGTCAGACATCCTTAGTGCTGCTGAGGAGGCGGGAGAGGCTCCCGTCAGCACTGCTGTGCTGGCAGCTGGCAGTCTGGCTTGTGGCTGAGCAGAGCTCCCCCTGTGAGAGTGCACTGACCACCAGTGCACCACCACCACTCCTGCATTGAGTGTCTGCCCCCTGGTAGTCATTGTTTGTCATAGTGACCAGACATTCCCAGTGGTTCTGCTGTTAGGGTCAATATTCATATTATTCTTTTATTACGTAGGATGGAGGTCTGATGCATGGGTAGGGACCAGCTGGTTTGCCCTGAAGAGTGTCCCAGATCAGGGTGAGGTTCTTGCTGGCGTGCCTGGCTAGCCTGGGTGAGGGACTGATGGCTGTTTGCAGGCTAGCCACAACCCCTTCAGTGTTGGGGGTCCCTAATGGGGTGCCTGACCAGCCTGAGTGAGAGGCTGATGGCCATTTTCAGGCTGACCATGCCCCCTCAGTGACCCAAGCTCCCAGCCTCTCCTTTTTTTCTTTTTTTTTCTTTATTCCAGTGGGCAGTCTGGAAGGAGGTATCTGGGATTTGTCTTCTATAATTGAAACTTTATAGCCTTGAGTGGGGTTAGGGCAGGCAGGAAGCTTGGCTTCCGCCATCACTGGGGGCAATCCAAGCCTCCTGCTCACTCCAGCTCTGTGGCTGCCACCATCTTAGTTGGGTTAATTTTCATACTCACTCTTGATTGGCTGGTGGGTGTGGCTTGTGGGTGTGGCATGGTGATGTAGGGATAGTTAATTTGCATCTTTCTCTTTTATTAGTGTAGATTTGCTTTTCTTAGTGTAAAGTTGCCATCACTGTTCCTTGTGTCTGATTATATGATTTTTCCATTGTTTCTTTCTGAGGAGTTAAAAATAAAACTGTGTGATATAGTACTTAGCATCTGAATTTGTTGGATTCTATTAATTATGTTCATTGGAGAGCTAGTGAATGAAAACCAAAATGGGTTATGTCTGAGTCTATAGGTGAATTTATCTCCATCTCCATGACCTTCTCATTCATTAGTTTATATATTAAGGTTTTGTCTTAATGGCAGCACCCACTCCAGAGCAAGTGCAACAACTTTCTGTGACTTGAACACAGATAGCTATGTTAACTTTCTACCAAGCCTGTCTTGGGCCCTGGAATATGATAAGAGTTATCACTGCATATCAAAATCAACTGCCCAAATGCAAACTGTGGAAAAGCTAAGTCTGAAGTTTAATGCACCAATTTCAGTAGGTCCCAGGCTGAACTGATGGCAAACAGTGATTTTCAAGCCATAGGTGAATTAAGTTGGGGTGTGGGTATGAGATTTTCTCAGACTGGTCAGAGAAGAGAGATGCTGATAGATCTGTCAGATAGCACAGAGGGCATTATGTGGTTGAATTACACAACAAAGTTGATATATTTGTGATTGCGCTATATATTCACCTTGTATGAGTTGATTTACAGAAGAGGGTTCTGTTTGCAAAGATATTTTAGAGATATAGAGCCACTTTATGGCTGGCCCCATGGGCCAGAACTCACCTGTTCTGTTCTACGTGGGATTGGGATATGAATACCACATCTCAGAGCACACAATCGGGGTGCTAGCTTTGGGGAATCCCTGCTGTGTTCGGAGTCTGGTGAGTTGTCTTCTCTTCCTTGAATACCCATTGCTTACTCTCAATTTCTTTTAATGCATCAAAAGAATAAAGCTCAGAGACTGTAAACATTTTCCAGGTTGCTTTCATAGAAAATCCCTTTAGTCAAACACAGAAATAAAGAACTGTGCTGAATCTTTTCTAAAAGAAGGTGATCAAGTTTATAAGATCTAAATAGTGAAGATTCTACAGTACCCAAAGCTTTGTCATGTTCCCTGTGGTCTTACTTTTCAAACAGAAATATTAATCTAACTACTAATGAGTCTAATCTTTGGAGTTTTCAGGAAAAAAGGACACAGCTGTCAGAAATGTTTTAATATATGCCCACCAAAATTACATGTCTAGCCCTCTGCACGCACACACTAATGAAGTTAAATACTGGTGGAGTAGAAGAGAAAGAAAGAAACACAACTTAATAAGACCTATCTACACTAATAAAAGAGAAAGATGCAAATTGATCATACCTTTGTAATGCCCACAAGCCAATCAGGAGTGAGTATGCAAATTAACTCAACAAATATGGTGAGCTAATTTTCATATGCAGGTGCTGAGAAGCCGGGGGCATCCTGCACCACCCCAGCTGCTCAGGACCTCTGTGCAGCATGGGAAGGCGGAAAGGCAGCTCAGGGCCAGAATGAAGGCAGAAAGGCGGCTCTGGGCTGAAGCAAAGGTGGTGCTAGCAGCCAGGGAAAGGAAGGCCCATTCTTGCATGAGTCTTCATGCATCGGGCCTCTAGTAGGTACATAATATTCATGTGAGTATTAGGAATTCTGACAGCCTTCTCTTAAATTCCACCCATTTCCCCTGCTTTTGTTCTAAAGAATCTGAGGCATAAAACATATGAATTGCATAGAGAGATCAAAGAACTTCTCTATTCCTCATAGAGACCAAGACAGAGGACATTACCAGGAATACTAACCATATGACTCTGCTATCACAAAACTATAGAACTCTGCACACTTGCCCCCACCTGGAGCTGGCAATACTGGCCTTGGGGCAAGCTTCTCCATATAGGTGGAGTGAGCCAGCCTTTAAGGAAACAGACTTCCAACTTCCTTGAATATCCGATCCCCGAGGGCAAGGGGGATGGAGCTCAACAAAGCATGCCCAATTTTCCATCCCAGGTTTATCACTTGTATAATCTCTACATACACTTTGAAAAGAATGAACAGTCTACAGAGCTGCAGAAATATGAGCAAAAACATTGTCAATTAGGATTTTGCCTCAGTACATTACTCAAATATATTCTCTGGTTCTCTGTTATGCATTTAGATGCATCTCTAAGAACTATATTCTAAATATTCTCATGTAACACTTCTCCTATTCCAAAAAAAACAAAACATTTTTTTCACATATCTTACTTCTTTTGTATCTTTCCCTTAACCCAGTTATTTTAAAGTATATGTAATGTGTCACTTAAGAATCAGCAATGTGTGGCCATAGGGCTACACTCAGCAGAAGTCTGTTTGAAACGACCTGCTGGATAAGATTATGTGTAGTCTACAAAGCTTATAATATTTACTATCTGGCCCCATAGAGAAAAAGTTTGCCAACTCTAATTTCATTTTTATCTCTCAAAAATGTAATGCATAAAATATAAAACTTGGTACAAAATGTAATTCACCAAATTTCACTATGCCATTAATGGTAGAATGGAAAACATTGATTACAGTTTCATTCTAAGTGAACAAATTAACAATTAATTCACAACCCGATTTTTTTCCAGTCGAATTTCCCTAATAGTGCATTGACTTTATTAAGAAGCATATGAGATCATAAACCATCTCCAGTTTGATATCTGTGTGTGTGGAATACAAAGAACTAAAAAACGCTAATCGAGAAACATTGCAGGGTACCCTACAGGAGATGATATTTGACCTGAAGTAAGAGAGGGCTGAATTTATAAATTTGTTTCTGCAGGTTGTTCAGCTTTTTGACACCTCACAGGAGGTGAAATCTTCCAAAATGAAGAGAAGGCTTGAGTCAGTGGGTTTCTGAGTGCAGGCTTCAACGAACCCTTGCATTTTGTGCAGCTGGTGAGAAACAACAGAGGGAGTTAACAGTTTATTGATTGTTTAATATTTACTGAATAGTTACAATCACCAGAGACTGGGGATACTCTTGAACAAGAACTGTATTTAATGAAAAGATTTTGAAATCCTACACCAAACTCTGCCTCCTGCTTTGGGCCCATGCAAGTTCCATGGAGCCTGGGAAACAAAGCCATCCTCTCAGCTCTCCGCCTCCTTTCTCTCACTCTGCCATTTTTAAGAAAGGAAACTTAGTACCTGACAATCAACAGTCCAGATCTTTTTACCTGTTGGTGAATCAGGATTTTAAAAAGCACAGACTTAATAAAGATATCAATAGTAGTACTAGCTAGCACTTGTTGGGTTATTATGCATCAGGCATAGTGCTGTTTGATGGTGGTTCTCAGTGCCAGAGTCTCCACTCTTAAAAGAACCATGAAGAATGGTATAATATAAAATATGTGTAATAACTGATAGAAATCTTTAGAGTAAGAGTCAGGGCTTGAAGTTTTCAGGTTCTCCTTTTATCAATGCTGTTTTTCTTTGTTACTAAATGTCTTCTTTTTTTCCATTTCCTTTTTATCCTCATAGCTCCTCTCAGCTTACAATGACATTATCAAATTGCATAGTTATTATACAATTCTTATATTCCTGTATTCCTTTAAAGTCATGTTCATCTTAGGTTTTTTAAATTGTAATGTTATTTTAGAGCTAAAAATGGTGCACTCTCCCTTTTCTGGAGAAGATGGGCTGAGTTTCCACATTATCTTGCCTTTCTTAATTCATGGAAAATACTGTGTTTCAAACTACTTACTTAACATAAAAAAATTACATTTATAATTTATTTTTTGAAAATATTTTTAAGGAATTATATATTCAAAGACATAACACTTATTGAACATATTTTATGCCCCAAGTTACAAGTACTTAATTTAATTTTTCCAATGGCCCTATAAATTTCTGTTTTTTATGCTTGTTTTTTAATGAGTAAATGGTTTCAGAGGTTAAGTAACTTGCCCTGGAAGGATTTGAAATCAATCTATTAACTATATCAATGATAATAAAAATGCATTAATATCCATTTTTGTTTTATAGTTTATAATATATATTTATTCACATAGCTTTATTTGCTCCTGGTAAATGCAGTAAATGGGACAACAGCTAACTAAATGCACTTGCAAGGCTAAAACTGGAAAAGCTTAAAGAAGGCTTTAGGGTGCAATCAGAGTGACCTGACTAAACTTGGCACAGGATGGGGGGGGGGGTATCTCGGAGGTCTTAGTCCAGTGACCTTTCCTCTGAATTAACGCACAGCTCTGTTTATTCAGGGAGAGCCTGGTTTTATCAATAAAGTCAGTTTGCTTCTGCAACAGTGATTGTGTACATATTCTCTTACAATGAATAGGAAAAGAAACGTGTCTTCAAGGGAGAAAATTTGTCTTCCACAAACCATTTTAAGTTTCTCTGGGACCCATTATATTCAGCATAGTTTCCCTGATCACTCTTTTCTTCAGGGGATGCTAAAAGCTGTTTGCCGTTGTAAATGAAGGTTCTTGAGTTGCTTGAAGGCAATGCGGGTTGAACAAAAATTTGACCATATTTAATTTTTCTTATCTTTCATGAGCAGTGGCATTTTTTTTAAAGGAAAAATATTGCCGTGGGTATCCTAAAATTTATATAATTTATACACACAATTTTGCAATGCTTTCATTTTATATTTTATCTTACAAACTTCTTATTTACTATGATCGGAGACACATTTACTTTCATAAGGGATAAGGAGAAAATACAGACAAGGCTTTATTTAAGTCAAGGAATCTGTAGTGACATGGAGAGGATATAAAAATAAGTGATCTTATATCTTCTGTTATAAAATTTGGCTAATTGGTTGTTTTTTTGTGTGTAAAAAAAAACATTTACTTTTATCAGCTCTTACATGATAGATTTTGTGAACATAACAATAAATAAGACACTTTCCCTACTCTCAAGACCAATCCTCCAGAAGAGAAGCTATTGAACATACTTTCATAATCATGAGAGTTAAGTGTGTAAAAACCTATGGACAGTGTGTGATAAGAGGGCTAAGGAGAGGCACCTAACCAAATCTTGTAAAGAAAATTCATCCAGAAGCATATATCTAAGAAGTAATGCATAAATCAAACATAAATGCTAAGTGTGAATTGGCTCTGGCATAAAAAGAACAAGTACAGGGGTAGACATTATTAGTGTCACTAAGAGTTCTCACTTTCTTCTTTTTCAGAGGAAAAGTCATTTTGAAGATACATAAACATTTTGTTTGCAGCTGCTCACCCTGGGCTCTGGAGGAATGGACTAGGGTGGAGTCAGTGACGTGTCCAAGGTTTCCTGATTGCCCTGGGTGCATGCTGATGCTGTTAAATGCCATAGAGAAAAAAACAGGTGTTGGAGAGTACAATAGAGGTAACTGCTATGACTTTATTGGAATTTTAATTTGGATTGCCATGTGGGTTATTCAGGACTGGAGCTCAGGTGAAAGAAATAACCTGAAGATAAACAGAACAAAACATGAGTATGTTGTTAGATTGTAGTAGTAACATATTAGACTACATAGGCCAAATAAACGAAGTGATAACTGAGAAGAGCTGCAGACAGAAGAAATTCTGAAATTTAAGGTATAACTGAAGAATGATGAATAGAGACTGGAATGGTAGAATAAAAAACAAACAAAAACCACAACAGCACATTGCTGCTTCTTGGAGGCCAACATAAATAACCATACTTAAAAAAATAAAAGAAAATCCTGAATTTATAGATTGTATTACAACAACATTAGTCATGAAGGAAGTATAGCATCTTCAGGTTGAAAGATAGCAACTTCAAGGAAAACTCTTTATGACTTGCTAATTAGAAATGATAGCCTCCTTTAAAATGTATTTGGAAGTCCAAGTTTAAAGGCTTTAGGAAATGTCTTGCATTACACTCTTCAACTATCTCAATATTAAAATATTTCATACTTTTCCAGAACCAAGGGTATTAGATTAAGTTAGGTTTTAAAGTGGGGGAGGGAAGTCTTGCTTTACCATCTTTTCAATAGTTACATGCTTCCTATCTAAACTAATAAAAGCGTAATATTGAAATTAACTGTCTCTTCGGGACAGGTAAGCCATGCCCACAAGCCAATCAGATCGACAATATGCAAATTAGCCTAGCCAAGATGGCGGAGGCCGCACACAGGGTCCAGCCATAGTGCAGTGCAGGATGGGATCAGCAAGCAGGCCAGTGGCCGAAGCCATGGGTGGGAGGAGCAGGGCAGGAAGAGGCTGCAGCCTGGAATCAATCATTGTGGGGCACACACACAGGCCTCTGGGGCTCCCTGTGTGTGTCCTGGCCACCCAATCACTTCCCAGGCAGAAGCCCGGGGGCGGGACCAGCCGGCAGGCCCTGAGGCTCCATCCTGGGAAGCCATCAGGTCCCCAGGGGCAAGACCTCCCCATGTGTGCCACAGCCACTGGATAGCTTCCCAAGTGGATGGCCCCGAGGGTCAATGGGAGCTGTGGGCAGCCTGAAAACAGCCCTCAGCCCCTCTCCCAGGCTGGCCAGGCACCCCAGTAGAGACCTAAACCCTGAAGGGGCTGTGGCCAGCCTGCAAACAAACATCAGCCCCTCACCCAGGCTGGCCAGGCACACCAGCAGGTGGACATCCCCAGAGGGGTCCCAGACTACGAGAGGGCACAGGCCGGGCTGAGTGACCCCTTCCCCCCCGCCCTCGAGTGCACAAATTTTTGTGCATCAGGCTCCTAGTTCTTAAATATTCTTCCTTTTCACAGAATCTACAAACATTGATTTTATCATCATCCTTTCTGATGGGGACACATTCAAGTGATCCTTTGTCTCATTCCAACCTGTCTGGTTCTTCAGAGTGAAATAGCTGCTGAACAAAGTAAACATAGCCTTTTATTGCTAATTGCCAGTAAATTGTAAACTATCCTATCTAATAAAAGAGTAATATGCAAATTAGGCATCATTCTGTCACAAAGATGGCTTCCCCCATAGCCACAAGATGGCAGTGCCCAGTCCGGCTCAACCCCGCCACTGAAGTAGTCAAGCCTGTTAGCCAGATAGGTGGCAGGGGAGGTGGGGGACCCGAGGGATGAAACAGGTGCTCAGAGGGCCTTTGCCAGGGGCCTCAGGCATGGGCAAGGGCAGAGACAGTGATCAAAGGGGGCAGGGGTAGAGCTGGTGATAGGAGGGGTATGAGGGTGCCCTACCCAGGCATAAGGGCAGGGGCAAGGCCAGAGATCACAGGGGCCTGGGCTCCACAGAGCCCATCTAAGGGATAGTTGAGGAGCCTGTGATCACAGGGGTCTGGGCATAGGTAGAGCCGGCAATGCAGGGTCCTGGGGTCCCCTTTCCCAGGCCTGAAGCCTTGGCCAGAGACTGCCAGTGGGGCAAGGGCAGAGCTGCTGACGGCAGGGGGCAGGATCAGAGCCAGTAATTCCAGAGCCTGGGCTCTGTGAAGCCAGTAATTGGAGGGCTCAGGGGTCCTCTGCTGAGGCCTGCATCCTTAGCTAGAGGTTACAGCCCTGGGCAGCAGTGGACCTGGGATTGGAGGAGCAGGAGTGGAGCTGATGGTCAATGAACTACAGAGGAAACACCTTTTCTTACCACTCATTGGCTAAGCTCCCTGCATGCCACTGGCAATATTCTTAGTAACTTGGGTAATAAGAATCCAAAAAGGCAATCTAGGGTTTTTCCACCACATTCCTGGAGAAAAAAAATGAAGGTCCACTGCTGGAGGGCTAAGAAATGTCATATCCTGCCCTAACCGGTTTGGCTCAGTGCATAATGCCTCAGCCTACTGACTGCAAGATCTGGGTTCAATTCTGACCAAGGGCATGTACCTAGGTTTCAGGCTCCTCCCTGGCCGGGGCCCAGGTCAGGACATATGCATGAGGCAACCAATCAAAGTGTTCCTCTCACTTTGATGTTTCTCTCCGTTTTTCCCTTCTCTTCCACATTCTCTAAAAATCAATGGAAACATATCCTCAGGTGAGGATAAAAAAAAGAAAGAAAGAAATGTTGTATCCTATGAAAGACACATCTTGAAAATGCCTAAAGAAAGTTGCCATTTTTTCATGGTAAAGGGACTGCAGTCTGTGTTGATGAAAACACCTTGGTGGCTGCAGTGACTGGCAGTGGCTGCAGCAGCAGGGTGATGGGGCTGGTGGCTTCCCCTGATTAACCTGGTCACCTCCCACAAAGGGAGGACAGACTTTGACTTAGGCCCGCTCCCCAAGGGGAGCAGGGAATGGGCCTAAGCCATCAGGACACCACCTGAAGGCTCCCAATATGTGATAGGGGCCAGGCTGGACTGAGGAAACCTTACCCCAGTGCATGAATTTCATGCACCAGGCTCCTAAT